>JABUQX010143514.1:7500-14077 GCA_015478945.1 Trachelipus rathkii | reverse complement strand
ATAATGGTGTCCCTTGAGAAGATGAACCATTTCTAAGAATAACTTCCTGTAAATAACTGATGATGTGACATTCTTGAGGTAGCCTATTTCAGAAAGATCCTATCAAATTCTAAATTGAGAGAGGAAGCAGGATATAATAAGGGAATCTTTGCTAAGTGCTCCACAGGAAGATCATGAGTCTGAAAGAAAATCTTCAATCTACCAAAACATGGTAGGTGATACAGTCTAGTGTTATAAAAGCGACTGACAGGATGATCTTTTAATGCAAGCCGGCTACTAATGTAGCAAGCTCACAAGTAATTTGCATCGAATATTCAAAAGCATGACATGAACTTTGTCTTCCAAGATGTTCACCCGAGTGCATTTTAAGGCTCCTATTGCCTGCCGAAGTCCTGATATTGTACTTCCTATCGAGCTGCAAAGACCTGCTCTCTTAAAGTGTATCATAAATGAAGCATGCATAATCGATTCTTGACCTCACAATCATGAGATATAAATGCAGCAATACATCCCTATCCACCCCAGACAATGCTAATACTAAGAAATTTCAGTAGGAAAGGGACTTTTGACTCCTCTGCACAAGCTCTGTGATGTGTGATTTCCAAGACATGGGTCCAGATTCAAATCCAGAAACTTATGTGTATTAGTATAACTAATATCAGAGTTTCACAAGGACAATAATGGTAAACCCTGCATATATAATAGCCATCTAGTAAAAACAACTGCTTTCATCTGCTGGGAGAAAAGGTTATTCCTGTATTTCTGACCACTGTTAGGTCATTAAGGGCATTTAAACTGCTGTAATGCTGTGTAGATGTCCGAAGAAGACACCCAGAGAGCACAGTCATCTGCATATAGAGAAAACTGAACATCATCTCCACAGGAATCAAAAAGATCATTTATCATGATGGAAAAGAGACAAGGGCTCAAGACACTGCCTTGGGGGACCCCATTGGTATCAAACATTTCTGATAGTGTGTTTCCAATTAGTACCTCAATATTACGATTTTGGATGAAATTTTGAAAATAGTTTTGCTGAGGTGAATAAGCTTCAAAAGAACCCCATGCATCCACACAGTATCATAGGCTTAGGCTTTTTCGATATCCAAAAAGACAGTTACCAAGAATTCATTTTTGAGAAAAGCCTCCTGTATGCAGATTCTAAGAACATCAAGTTATCTGCTGTAGAAAAGTGTTCTCTCTTGAAACCCATTTTGATAATGAGGACAAGATGTTGTGGTCATCCAGATAAGTTTGCAGTCTATGTAGGACCAACCTTTCCAATAATTTACACAGAGAAGGAAGAGTAGGGACTTTTCCCGGTTTTAAAATAGGTACCAAAAGAGGTTCTCTAATTACTGGGAACTCTCCAGTAAAGCAAGCAAATGGATGTTAAAAATTTAATACCTTTTATTGGAATCAATAGATAAATGCTGGAGAAAGGGATAGATAATCATATCTCTACCAGAAGTATTTTTCTTAATCTGAGAAAGCGCCAGATTCAAATCAGACATAGTAAAAGGGACATTATATGAGTAATGAGAAAATGTGGCAAAGTTCAAGGGGGTAAACTTCTCTTCAACCATGTGATGAGCACAAAGGGTCCTTATGAAATGCTATACTAGGTACTAGTTTTGGCAAATGTCAGAGCCAATTCATTAGCTACCTCAAAGGTGTCCTGAATAGGGGAAGTTATCTCCTTGGTTTTAAAATAATAAAAGAAATCTTATGTCTTAGTCTTTAAGAACTTGACTCTATCCCATACCTGAGAGACTGTAGTATGATCATGATGCTTTTCAATAAGTATGTTAAAAGTTTTTTAGCCTGTTTGACTTCAAACCTGAACTTTGCCTTAGCTCTTTTGTAATTTACAAGATTTATCAAAGTTGGGTGGGCTTTAAAGGTCCTGTATAAATTATTCTTTTTCTTAATAGCTGATTCACATGCAGCATTCCACCAGGCTTTACATTTTGGGAAAGATACTCCAGAGGAACTCACTTTGAATGTATCAAGAGCTGCACCCTGAAATTTATGAACTATGGAGGCACAGACCACATTGATATCTTGATTTTGGAGTATTTTTGGTAAGGCCAAGTGTGTTGTAAAATCTGCCTACTTGTTATCATTGAGCAACCATTTTGGTCATTTTTGTGATTGTACAGATAAGGCAGTGGAGAATATAAGTATGGGTAATGATCACTCCTCAAGGTATCCCGGAAAGTATACCAAGTCAAGCAACCCAACATATCAGATATTGTTATGGAAAGATCCAATGGAGTCACAAACATATATGGAAACATTCATTTAATAACATCAAGTTTCTCACATTAAGCAAGGCAAAAAGTTCTGTCACCTCTAGAATCATTGCAAAGAGAATCCTACAAAACATGATGAGAGTTAAAATCACCAACTAAAAGCAGTGAAACATTTTGAGGTAACTGAAGAAGAGCATGTTCTAGGTGTTCAATAGCACCTACTGAGGAATATAGACATTACAAACTACAAGATTTTTGGGATGACTGAAAACCTGAACAGCCACCATTTGTAGATTGGTCATCAACTCTATCTCCTGATATGGCACATCATTCCTAATGCTAAGCAAAACTTCCCCATCTCTATTCTTTCGGAGAAGATTGTAGTTTCTATATGCAGCCTGTTTGTCATGGGACAGAACATTCCTTGTAATGAAAGGATAGCTATTAAAGTTATACATAAATATCATATAATCTAAATATAATCTATGAGATGAAAACCTCCTGATATTCCACTGACAGATACTGAAGGACTGATACTGAAGGAAAGTTTTTCCTATATTGTGAGAATCAAAAATAATAAGATTATAGGGATGTGGAGCTAGTACTCCCATGGAGACACATGGAAACCTGATCTTTAGTGAGCTTAAGAGAAGATACCGTAAATGAAATAAATGAGATAATTCAAGTGCAGATTTAGGCAACTCACCTGACCAATTACAGTAATAATAGAGAAAACTTTGGTATCATCCAGAGGTGTGGCAGTAGAGACAATAAATTTGAATTTACAGATACACAAATCTTCTTTGGGTTCCCGTAAGCAGAGGAGAGGAGTAAACCCTTTGTCTGGCCACATTTCACAAGAAATATAGAATTAACCTTTGCATCATATGAAGGTTCGAAGATGAGTGAGCAGGTGGGAATGGGGCTACTTTGCTGGAATAGCATGCCTAGCAATATCGTAGTGTGATGGTCAATTTTTATTTAATGACACATCAGATTTAGTAAAATGCAGACAATTTCTCGAGTAAACTGGGCGAATCCTTACAATTAACATACTTAGGGGTAACATTCCTTGTATAATAATTAGTACGATATTAAGACATTAAGAATATAGAGACAGTAAAAAGCCACATGGGCCTGTCGAGACTGTCCCAGTCAACCCACTAACCAAACATGCTCATGCAATCCACAAAGCACCCTAGGGCTTGTCAAATTACTGTAACTACAAATCCACCAATTTGGGCTTAGTCAAAAACTAATGATATATATGATACCCAAAACCATCCACATGCATTAAAAACTTAAGTTATGGTCACGCATGCAGTCTGACATTAATAACTACTGTAACTAAAAACTCACCAATTTGGCTTCGTCTAAATATATTATATGATACCCAACCCATCCATATACCTATCCAAACCCCTTTCTTAAATGTTGCAATCGAAAGTCACACTCAACAACCTCCTGTGGCAGACTATTCCCAAATTTTTAATAACCCTATTACTGAATGCAAGCTTTTTCTATCAAGATGGCATGCTTTCTTCTTAATTTTATTGTTGACCCCTGGTCACCTGTCCATGCTCTACTATGAAAAATTTATTGGTCTCTGTATTATCAATAGATGTAAATATTTTGTAGACTTGTATCATGTCCCTCTGAGAAATCGCTCTACAGAAAACATTCCTAACTCCTTCAGCCTCTCCTCATAGCTGCCTACCCTCAAACCAGAAATCATCCTTGTTGCCCCTACATTGCGCTCATTTGTGCTAAATCTAAGTCTTCTTTCTTTAACATGGGCCCAAACTTGTGCACAACACTCTATTACTGGACTAACATAGCTATTATAGAGCTTACTTATAACTTCCTTGCTCTTTGTAAACAACATTATGATTTATTATGCCAGTATCTTATTAGCTTTATTTCTAGCTTCCAAACACTGATTAGTTACTAAATTACTGCTTATAATCACATCTCTAAATCTTTTTCTTGGTCCACAGACTCAAGGCAATCCCCATTCATATCAGAAGTTAAAACTTTTATTTGAGTAACCTAGGTGAAGAACCTACACTTTTTTAATACTATTAAAATTATTTGCCACTTATCTGCCCACATAAGAAGTTTATCAAGATCATTTTGGATCTCATATTGAATCTTTATACATCCTTCAATTTTCCTAACTGAGGTAGCCACTTTGGTATCATCTGCAAACTTAAGAAACCTTGCATTTAAGTCCCTGGTCTAAATCATTTATATATATTATATATATATATATATATATATATATATATATATATATATATATATTATATATATATTATATATATATATATATATATATATATATATATATATATATATATATATATATATGAGAAACAATAGTGGCCCCAGCACTGAACCCTGTGGGACACCACTTTTCACTATTTCCCATGATGATTTATTGCCATTTAGTTGTACACACTGTTTTCTATTTCGCAACCACTCTTTAATCCAACCATGTACCACTCCACCTATACCACATTGCAATAACTTCATCAGCCTTATGTGGGGAACTCATCAAAAGCTTTGCTAAAGTCTAAATATATAATATCAACTGGATCTCCTCGGTCAATGCAGTCAGTAATGTATTCCATAAATTCTAAAAGGTTTGTCTGACATGACCTACCCTTTCTGAAACCATGCTGGAGTCATACAATACCTTGTAATCTTCTAAATATATCTCTATATGACCTTTCAGTAACTTTTCCAGAACCTTTAAAACCAGAGATGTTAAGCTAACTGGCCTATAATTTCCCAAATCTTCCTTACTACCTTTCTTATAAATAGGCACAACATATGCTGTTTTCCAGTCATCTGGTACATCACCAAATGTTATAGATCGCTTAAAAATCAAATACAGTGCCTTTGCAATGCTACTACTATCTCCTCTTCAGAATTCTACCATATATACCATCAGGCCTCTGTAGCTTTACTTGGATCAATATGATCTAATAAACGTTAATATCTTTTTACATCAAATTAAATTTGAAGTCTATTTAGTTACATGCATAAAAAAACTATTAGTCTCCAAACTATTATCTAATCTTTCCTTAGTAAACACTGAAGCAAAATAAAGCATTGAAAATGTTGACCAACCCTTATCTGAACTCACTAAATTTTCATCAATTTTAATTGGATTAATTGTCCTATTCCTTACTTTTTAAATTTATAAAAGCTAAAAACTTTCTTCAGGTTCTTATTACTATTCCTTGCTAAATTACTTTCTGCCTCTTTACCTTTCTTATTGACTGGTTAAATTATTTTTATTTTTTCATTTAATTTTTTTAAATCATCTTCCCTATTACTACTCTTTTGAATATTTTAAAACATCTACGCTTTTCATTAATTTTCTCTTATCTCTTATTCCACCAAACAGGTTTTCATTCGCCACCCTAATGGGTTTATCTTTAAACATACTGACTGAATATTTATTAAAATTTGTTTAAAAATGTTCCCACATGATAACAGTTTTGGTCTTTTAAACTCTTTATCCCAGTCAGTTGTACTAAGTATGTCTCGAAATTTGGTAAAATTGCTATTTCGGAAATCTAAGATTCTTTCCTTATTTAACTAGCAATTTGGGCCCAGATATCACATCCATATTAAATCTAATTATATTATGGTCACTTTAAGTCCTAAATTCTCCTCAACTCTTAACTTCATCCACCATACTTTCATGAGTTAGTTAATATTGTCTAACAGTTAGGGTTGGGAAAACAACCGTTTTTTTCAAATCGTGTTTTTTTCAAGAAAAAAACGTTTTTTTTTCATGTTTTTTTTTCGTTTTTTTTCAGTTTTTTTCGTTTTTCATTAAATGTATTTTTAAAAATATAAAGAGGTTAATATGATATTTCACTTGAGTAGTTTTTTCATTTTTCAAATATAAGATACTTGAAATTAAACAAATATTCCATTATGATTTATAAAATAAAGCAGAACTACTCCTTTCTCTCTCTTTATATTTTATCACTGTTTTCACAATTTACATAGTAGGTTGTAGCCTCGTATACCAAGTTGTTTGTAGGCTTACTTACTAATTTTAACTATGTATTTACATTGTATCGTATAATCATATTTATAATTTACTTTTAAATATTAATGTATATTATATTTATATAGAATGAGTCTGAATGACAAAACTCAAAAGTGACTTAAGGGATGCAAATGAAATAATAAAAATATTGAAATTAAAATTATACCAAGATTGTAAATGAAGGAGGATGAGTGAATGACTAAATTAAATATTTGGCTTTGGAATAACTAATCACTAGTCCCCACTCCCC
>JABUQX010143514.1:0-2500 GCA_015478945.1 Trachelipus rathkii | reverse complement strand
AACCCCATCAGAAAGTCCCTGGAGTAATGGAACATGTGAAAAAATGGTGGGATTGGTGAAAGACGGAGTGAGGAAATTGAGAGAGGATACGACACAAAACTGGGAGATAGCACTGATGTGGACAATAGCAGCAAGGAATAGTTTATTAATGAAAGATGGAGTATCACCTAATCAGATAGTTTTTGGAAAAAACAATTACACATCCCAGAGTATAAACAACGAGGAAATAACCACGAATGATTATGAAAATGCATATGACACACTCTTGGAGAATCTACAAGCAAGAGAAAAGGCTAGAATAATACATGTACAACAGGAGGCTGATAAGAGATTAAACAAAGCCTTGTCCAAACCCATAAGAGAACATCATTTGGAAGAAGCAAAAATAGGAGATCTTGTGTATTATAAAAGAAACATGGAAAAATGTTGGAGAGGTCCTGCAAAAGTCATCGGTAACGATGGAAAGACAGTAGTAGTGAAACATGGGGGCACCCTAAGAGAAGTAGCCAGAGTGCATATCACGAGAATAAAACAAACAGTAAATATTGAAGAAGGGAAAGAAGAAAATCAAAGAGAAGAAATACAAGATGATACATTGTCTGAATCAGACACTTATGGTTCAGAGACGGATGAAAGTGAAAAGGAGGAAGATGAAGTAAGGGTGGTTATACAAGAAGAGCAAGAAGATCTAAGCGAAACGGAATCAGAAACAGAACCTGAATCAGAAGAAGAAGAAGAAGAAGAAGATGAGAACCAAGGAGAGGAAGAACAAGAAACACCGAAGGTGAGATTGGGGGAATCTTATGAGATAGTTGACAAAGAAACAAAGGAAAATCAAGAATAAGAATAACTAGTAGAGCTGGAAAAGCAACTAGCCAAAAATGGTCAGATAGCTACAACATAATAGATTTAGATCATGGAAATGAGAAATGGATAGATTTGAGAAATTTCCAAGATATAAAACATATAGATGGTGATGAAATATGGTTAGGAGATTTCGAAAATGAAGAGATACATAGAGCAAAAATGGATGAACTTAGTAGTTGGAAAAAGAAAGGAGTGTACGAGACGGTACAAGAAAGGAATCAAAAAGTAATTACAACTAGATGGATCATTACAGAAAAATCAGAAAACGGAAGAAGAAAATGCAAAGCCCGCCTTGTTGCTCGAGGTTTTGAGGAACAAGGAGATTTAACAACTGATTCACCAACATGTGCCAACGAATCATTAAAAATGTGTCTTGCTGTAATTCAGAAAAATGGATGGAAATGCAAAACATTAGATATTAAAACAGCTTATCTACAAGGTAAACCCATAGAGAGAAATGTATATTTAAAACCTCCAAGAGAAGCAAAAACCAACTACCTATGGAAGTTGAAGAAAACTGTGTATGGTTTAAAAGACGCAGCGAGAATATGGTACGAAAGTATCATGGACATAATAAAATCACTTGGAGGAACAAAGAGTAAGTTGGAACCAACTATAGTGTATTGGAGGAAAAACAGCCGAATCATCGGCCTCATGTGCATACATGTGGACGATATTTGCTATGGAGGGAATACTGAGTTTGAAGAAAAAATAATTCTAGAACTAAAAAGGAAATTGGAAATAGGAAAAGAGAGTGAAAGGAAATTTTGTTACATTGGTTTGAATGTGGATCAACAAAATGAGGAAATTATCCTAGAGCAGAATTCCTATGTAAGAAATATGAAAGTACCAGATAAAAAAAGATTTAAGGAAGAGAGGATATTAAATAAAGAAGAACAAACAGAATACAGATCAATGGTTGGACAATTAAACTGGATAGCTCAACAAACCAGACCAGAGATATCTTACAATGTAAGTGAAAGAAGTAAATTTTGTAAAACGGCAACAACAAGAGATATGAAAAAAGTAATAAAAATTATAGAACAAGTAAAAGAAAAGGAAAACCAGATAATCATTCCTACCCTTAAGGGTAGAACAAAAATGGAAATCTTTTCAGATGCCTCTTTTAATAACGTGGGAAATGGACAATCTCAAATTGGGTACATAATCAGTATCGTAGATGAATTTAACAACAGGAGTCCCTTATATTGGAAATCAAAGGTGGCAAAGAGAGTGGCTAGATCCACTCTAGAAGCAGAGGCATTGGGTTTAGGTGAGGCTGCCGATGCTGGAATATATCTTAAAGCTTTATGGGAAGAAATAAATGAAGAAAAACTACCAATATTGATGAGAACAGATTGTCAAAGCCTTGAAAAAGCACTACACTCAACTTCGGCAGTACTAAATAAAAGACTAAGAATAGATATGGCATATCTCAAAGAAATAATCGAGGAAAAAGAAATAGAAGAAATCAAATGGATAAAATCACAGGAACAGATCGCAGACATCTTAACAAAAGAGGGTGTAAAGAAAGAAAATATACTGAAATATGTTAACAACGTAATAATGTAATATGAAGACATACTCATACATATAGCAAGACACATATAGTAATGGAATAAACAAGAATAAG
>JABUQX010143513.1:37500-42500 GCA_015478945.1 Trachelipus rathkii | reverse complement strand
TATATATATATATATAGCATTGGGCAGGGTGGTTATTGAGATATATATAGTTATTATTATTATTATTATTATTGTTATATAATACATATTATTATTATTATATTATATTATATATTATTATATTATTTATTGAAAGAGTATATACATATTGGCTATTATTGTTTCATATTAATATATATATATTATTATTATGTTATTATTATTATTATTGTTGGTTATAGAAGATATATATACATATATATTATTATTATTATATATAAATATATATACATATTATTATTATTATTATTATTGTTATTATATATATATACATATATTATTATTGTTATTATATTAAAGAAGATATTATATTATATTATTATTACATATATATATATATTACACACAAACATATATATATATATTATTATTATTATTATACATACATATACATATACATAAATATATGGTTGGTTTGATATTATTATTATGTTATGTATTATACATACATATGGAGAATATATATATTATTATAGATATTATTATTGTTTATTATAAAGATATATGTTGGTTATTATTATTATTACATATATATATTATATATATTATATGTATATATATATATATATTAGACATATATATATATATATACATATTGTTAATATATTATATATAAAGATATGAAGAGTTATATATATATATATATTACATATTATTATACATATTATATATATATTTATATTATTATTACATATACATATTATATATATATAAAGATATAGTTATTATTATTATTGCTATATACATACATACATACATATATTATACAGTTATTGAAAATCTTTAAATACATACTTAGCAGCAGTGTATATATATATATATATATAGTATAGCAGTATATATATATATATATATATATATATATATATATATATATAGTATATATATATATATATATATATATATATTACTATGGTACCCAAAATTACAATGAAAAGTATTTGATCATAAAGAACTATATCAATTCACTTGTGGTAGGTATGGTATCGTGACCTCTTCCTCTCGACTCTGATTCACTCTCCACCTCTCCATCTACCTCCCCATCTCTTTTTTAAAAAATATGTTTTAATGAATTTGTAAATATATTTGATGCTAAAAATTTGTATGTAAATGACTATATAGTTTCTAATTATGTAATAAATGTATTAAAATGAAATAACTTGATTTTACTACCCTTTAAATTTATATATATATATATATATATATTAGTATATAGTATATATATATATATATATATATATATATATATATATATATATATATATATATATATGTTATATAGTTAACACCACTGCTCACGGGCAGAGTCCTAATCTAGGAGGGGGTGTAAAAGTCTGAGCAAGACAGAACCAAGAAGAGAATAGCTCACACTCACATGACCGACCAGTGACGAACCTGAGTCTCGCTTAGCTAAGTGAGTTTCCTACCGCTGAGCTACCGGATGCTATTTTTTAGTGCTTGATCCAATCCTTCTAACCTATACGAGCCGTGATTCCTAATATCCATAAGATGGTTTACATTACTTATTCTTATTAATAAATATTAATTAATAATATTTTTTGCAGTCTCAAATCCTCGTGGTGGACGAACTCGGTCGTAATTACGCCACTGCCCAATGTCGTAGTGGTACCAATATCAGAACTGGACCAGTACACTCCCAAAAACCTGAGTTATAAAGAACCCTTCAGGCACCCTACCGGGTATAAATCGCATATATATATATATATATATATATAGCATATAGTATATATATATATATATATATATATATATATATATAGATATAGTATATACATGTATATATATATATATATATATATATATTAATATTAGATAGACTGACAGATTTGGTTTTAAACTCAAGGTTGCCAGAATTGTCCATTTTATTAGAATTTGTCCTTTTTATTAAAAATAAAGACACATTATTCGGACAGTTTTCGAAGCAGTTCTTATTTGACCTTTATTGAAAATGGATGTGTTAGATTTAGATTTTATATTTTCTGATAAAACAACGTTGCTAGCATTTTATAATGTATTATGTTAATTTTAGTCTAAAACTTGTGTTTGTGATAAGGAATGTAGTATTTATAATGAAAATTTTAATTTTTATTTCCGGTGTACTAAAAGTAATTGTCGAAAGCGATTTAAAATGTGTCCTGAAGGGTATTTTTTTATCTCTCTCTGTCTTTTTAAAAAATTTAAGATTAAATATATATATATATATATATATATATATATATATATATATATATATATATATATATATATATATATATATATATATATATTTATATATATATATACTAAACATATATATATATATATATATATATATATATATATATATATATATATATATATATATTAAGGTTGGCCGACGCACCAGGCATATATATATAGTTATGCTATATATATATATATAAGAGGAGAGATTCTATGGATATATGTATATATATATATATCATTTATTTTATCCCTCATAAGGGTTTTTATATATATCATAATTCTATTAGGTTAGGCGTGTCTGGCGTAACAAAAATACATTAGGTTATTCACGGCACAACAAACCATTGTATTAATGAACAACAAGGACTATTAGTTAGGTCCAGCCATCAAGATCCAGTTGGTCTTACTTTGGAGGACCATTAAGTGCCCAGTAAGCCATGATAGGTTTGGTTAGGGTAGACACAGATTTAATATATGGAGTATATATATATATATATATATATAGAAGAGTTAGGTATATATATATATATATATATATATATATATATATATATATATATATATGTTATAGTTAGATTATCATTCTTCGTTGGTTGCGAGATTCACAATTTACCTTTCTGACTTTTATGCAAAGACATTTTTACTTTTATGGTAAAGTTAGAAAATTATATATATATATATATATATATATATATATATATATATATATATATATATATATATATATATATATATATATATATATATATAATAAATATAAATATAGATAGCTCTTTTTTTATATATATATATATATATTTTCTTTGGCATAAAAGGACAGTCGAAAGGTCAAATTTGTAAGATCTGGCAACCAACGGAAATAAATCGAATCTGTCAGTCTATGTAAAATTGCGCCATATATATATATATATGGTTATGACCAAGCATATATATTATATATATATATATGAAGATATATTATATATATATACATATTATTGCTGGTTAGTTAGTTATTATATATATATACATATACACACATATAGCAGTAGTATATATTATTATTATATATATATATAAATACTTATAAATATGAAACTTCTTAGTTCTATTTATACATTTAGAAAAATTATTACATTTATATACACAAATGTTAATATATTATATATTATATATATATATATATATATATATATATATATATATATATATATATATATATATATATATATATATATATATATATATATATATATATATACATTTTTATATTTATTATATATAATAATAATGGTATGTAGTGCGCACTCTTTTTATGTATAAGCACATTATAATATCTATACATTATAAGTTATTTTTCACTTATTGAGAAACAGATTTAATTATAACTTTATTAAAACACATTAAAAATTATTATAACTATATATATTAGATCAAAATTTAAATATAATGTATTTCTTCCCAACACCTCCTAGCTTTCGTGGGAGGTCTCTTCCCACCTCTTTCAGGGAGCGTTAAGAAAGAAAAGGATGGTTGATTTTTTCTCTGTTTTCAGTTTTCTAGCGGTTGGATGTTGTTCGTTGAATTTATTGCTTGTCCGTACATATAATACAGGTTGGAGATCAATATCACACTATTACCTGTACGTATAATTGAAATTTATATTGTGTCCAGTTTTTATCGAAGATTCAGACATGAAGTTGAGGATTTTAAGCTTTCATTTATCAGTTCGTCAATGTAGTAGTTAACTCTAATTACTAAATACTAAATACTAAAAATATAAATAGAGACCGAGGTAACTACTACATTGACGAACTGATAAATGAAAGTTTAAAATCCTCAACTTCATGTGTGAATCTTCGATATAAACTGGAACAAGGTAAAAATTCAACGAACAACATCCAACCGCTAGAAAACTGAAAACAGAGAAAAAAAATCAACCATCCTTTTCTTTCTTACCCCTTCCTGAAAGAGGTGGGAAGAGACCTCCCACGAAATCTAGGAGGTGTTGGGAAGAAATACATTATATTTAAATTTTAATCTAATATAGTTATAAAATTATTTAATGTATTTTAGTAAAGTTATAATTAAATCTGTTTCTCAATGAAGTGAAATAACTTAGGGTATTATAATATATATATATATAAATATATATTATATATATATATATATATATATATATATATATATATATATATATATATATATATATATATATATATATATATATATATATATATATATATATATATATATATATGTGTGTGTGTGTGTGTGTGTGTGTGTGTGTGTGTGTGTGTGTGTGTGTGTGTGTGTGTTTTCCGTGTGCTCTTGAATTAATATAAACGAAACTCAATTTAATATAACATCAATTTCCTGTCTAATATCAATATTCTGAGGGGGGTTTTCAAGCTTTATTCACAGTTTCACATTCGCGGCATGACCAAGAGAATCTCAAGGTATGCTCATGCGACACTCAAGACATGCTCAAACAATACTAGACGTTTGCTGAAGAGACATTCGAGAAATAGTTCAAGCGGAGCATGAAACATGCTCAAGGGACACGCAAGTTATGTTCAAGCGACATTCTAAGGATTATCAAGTGATACTCGAAATTTGTACAAGTAAAACAGGTATGAACAGATGATACTCGAAATATACTCAAATAACCCTCAAGGGATTTTCAAATGTCATTTGAGGTATGTTCAGGAAACACTCGTAATATACTCAAGGAGCACTCGAAGTATGCCTAAAAG
>JABUQX010143513.1:30000-32500 GCA_015478945.1 Trachelipus rathkii | reverse complement strand
TGATACTCGAAATGTGACCTTAATCAATAGATCAATAGATCACAGATGGTCAGGAGGGAGGTTGGATGCTGGTTGGATGGTGGTTTGATTTAGTGATTTACTGCTTTAGGTATGTAAAAAACGTAAATTTGTAAGTTATAAACATAAAAAGAATAAGAAATTTTATTTATTTATTTATTTTTATTTCTTGAGGGTTCTGAAACCATTATTTTCGAAATCTACAGACCCAATAACATATATAAGGACACCAACATTGTATCATTACACTAATATTTAATAACTCGGCACCGCACCGGAGCCAGCACCGGTGCAGCTGTCAACTCCTACTCCTCTGAGTCAGATTCCTTCTTCATTCTTTCCCTCCTTATTCATCTTTCATCCTTCTTTCTTCCTCCTTTGTTTTTTGCACTCTGTGCTCTTTTTTTCAGTCGAGACCCCCCTAATGGGGGGTCCTAGACACCCTATACGGACTTATAACCATCATATTCGAGATCTACGGGCTCGATAACCCTTATAAGGACACCAACATTGTTGTTATACGAATGTTTATTAACTCGGCACCGCAGTGGCTCCAGCACCGGTGCCGGAGCCAACTCCTCAGATTCCCATACCAAGTCTTTCTAGAAATTCAACTCTGAATCCTCTCACCAAATTTCAGCCATTTACGAACACTTCGATTTTTTTTATTAGGTGGGGTGCCCCTTGGGGGACCCATGGGGACGTAACCTCGTCTACGACGAGGTTACCTCCCCATCTAACACCCCTCCAAATTTTAGCCTGATACGATAACCCTAACCCATGTAGATATATATCGAACTCGGAAACCGGATGCGAAGAAGCAACCACGGCGGAAAACAAAGTCGGAGTGCGTAAAAAAAACGATTCCTTACAGGAATCGTTTTTCGACTCAGATTCGATTTCCTTCGGAAATCGAATCTTCAACGTAATAATAATAATAATAATAATAATAATAATAATACACACACACACACACACACACAATAATTATTGTGTATGTGTATGCGCACGCGCACGCGCGCGCTCACGCGCTGACGTAATTTCGTCTGCGACGAGATTACGTCATCACGCTCGAACCTAACTCTCGTTAGGCTTAACTCAATCTCGGGTTTGGAAAGCCAAAAGGGTATAAACGCGGGCGTAGCGGCTACGCTCTCGGGGGTGACCCCCCTCTATATACATCCTACAGACTTGAAATTTACACGGTTTCGAGCTTATCCCATACATAGCTTATATTCCAAGTTTCAGACCTATAACTCTATTCCTTCATATCGAAAAGGCTGGTAGCGGTCCGGATGCTGCAATACTACTATATATATATATATATATATATATATATATATATATATATATATATATATTTATTTATATATATATATATATACTGTATATATATATATATATATATATATATATATATATATATATATTCATATTTTTTTATAAAAATATATTTATATATACAAGATTTATATATATATATATATATATATATATATATATATATATATATATATATATATATATATATATATATATATATATATATATATATATATATATATATAAACTTATTTCATATTTTCCGTCTGAGATGTGTAAACATGTAAACATTAATACTCCTGTAACATTTCTCTAAAATCTCAAATCTCCTAATCTCGATGTTATATGGCTTAAATCTTTCTTCATTCTAGTATAATAATCTTGTATGCTTCTGCTACTGTTCTGCTAATAGAACACATTTTCAAGCCTTTTTGATTATCTTACTACTTCTCACGAGACTGTTATATCTACTCACCCAAATACTGAAGTCCTCTATTTAGGGGATTTCAATGTACACAACAGTGAATGATTGTGGTCATCTCATATTGATTTAGGTGGGGAGGAGGCCGAATCATTCAGCATTCTCAACGATCTGGAGCAAGTAATTAAGGAACCTACACACATTCCAGATCGTTCTAACCAATTCTTGAACATACTTGACCTATGTTTCACCACTAGTTCTTCTCTCTATAAATACACCACTTTCGCTCCTATTGGTAAATCTGACCACAACCTTATATCTCTTAATTTTAATACTTACTCTCCAACAGCTCCATCCTGCCCTAAGCGTACTTTCTGGCTCTTTAATTGGGCCGATTGGGGGGCTTTGCGTTGCTTCTACGCTAAGTATAATTCAGGCGACTGCTTTGACTCTGAAGACGCTTCGTCTTCCGCCGATAAGGTGGGAGATGTAATTGTTGATGGAATGAGCAGGTTCATTTATTCTTCGACAAAATATTTCTCCCTTCAAAATCCATGGTTTGATTGTGCCTGTTTTCTGGCTATTTAGGCTAGAGCGTATATGGAATGGAAAAATTCTCGTTCTCATGTCGCTCTTACTAATTTTCATTCAGTTCGAAATTGTTGCAGGGAAACTCTTCGACGAACAAAAAATTTTTATTAAACGGAAGTTCTCTAACTTCCTTGGTTCTTCTAATGA
>JABUQX010143513.1:10000-12500 GCA_015478945.1 Trachelipus rathkii | reverse complement strand
CATTTAATTTTGGTTTAAGATGCCAAATATATAAGGATTCCAACAAAAGAAGATCAGGATCATCACAGTCACCAAAATTCGTATCATGTATATGGTCGTTTTCCTGAAGAGAATGAGCATTTATAGCTGAAAAGGGAGGATGATGAAGATGATCTAGGGTTCTAAATGATATACCTCTATGTTCTGCAATACGAGTGGAAAGGTTTCTAATAGTCTTTCCTATGTAGGTGGCATCACAGTCACCACACTTATATTGATAAATTACTGAAGAACACAGAGGAATAGGAAGTTTATCTTTGAATCTAAAATAACCTCCAATTTTCATTTCACTGGAGAATATTAATTTAAATTTGAACTGGGGAAAGTTTGTTTTTAAAAGAGAATCAATTTTACGTCGAATTTCATAACTCATTCTTCCCATGAAAGGTAACTTCATATACAGGATATCCTTGGGAACTATCATCCGAGTAAGAGGTTTATTTGTAAATTTTGAAGAAAGTAGCTTACGGTAAGTTTTATCAATCAAAAATTCTGGAAACCCATTCTTCAAGAATAACGATTTCAGGAATTCTAGTTCATTTGAGAGATTGACATAAGAGGATGAAATCTTGTATCCCCTATCAAAAAGTGTCTTGATTAAGTTAATTTTAAAAATATGGGGAATGAAAGAATTAAATTTAGTTGTCAATCCAGTAAAAGTAGGTTTCCTGAAAACGCTAGTGTGGAATTTGTTGTCGTCCTTATATACTTTGATATCAAGAAAAGCCAGACAATTATTCTTCTCAACATGAACTGTTGAATGAGTCACAGGAGATTTTACTCTCCATCAGCGGGGATTGGAACACATTGGACACTCGCATCGCAGCGTTAACAATAACCGGATGCTCTAACCACTAGGCCATCCACGTCCACAAAAAGAACGCTTCAAGCGTAGTTTTTAAAGCACCCGGTTTTCTCATCCCATAATTGCTGAGTACTCAAAGGCCTATATATATATATATATATATATATATATATATATATATATATATATATATATATATATATATATATATATATATATATATATTTATATATATATATATATATATATATATATATATATATATTATAAAGAAAATAAATTCCACATTTAACAGCGTAATAACTTACAATAAACGATGATTTGAAACTTTATTTATTTTCTAGTTGTCCGCGCAAAGGATAAAAAAAAAGGACCTTCCGTGCACCCTCCCAAGCCTATCCCTTACTCCCTCCCTAGCCCCCTCACTCCCTTGCAAACCCCTCCCTCACTCACTCCTACAAGCCCCCCTTCCCCCCTAAAAAACAAAGCAAAAAAATAAACACACAAAAACCTATAAATGGAAAAATACTAAAAAAGATATAAATAAATATAATATATTAAAATTGGCTTAAAATCCGCAAATTTATATTATAATATACTATATATATATATATATATATATATATATATATATATAGTGAGTAGTTAGTATAGTATATATATATAGTAAAAAAAAAATATAAATATATATAAAAATATATATATATATATATATATATATATATATATATATATATATATATATATATATATATATATATAAATTATAATAATAATAATAATAATAATAATAAAAATAATAATAAAAATAATAATACACACACACACACACACACACATTAATAATAATAATAATAATTAATATAATAATATAATAATAATAATAATAATAATAATAATAATAATAACACACACAATAATAATAATAATAATAATAATAATAATAATAATAATAATAATAATAATAATAATAATAATAATAATAATAATAATAATAATAATAATAATAATAATAATAATAATATAAAATTTGCATCTTGAAGCAATTTAAAAAGATAATAAAAAAAAGTACCCACTTTTTTTTCTGTCTAAAAAAGCACACAGTCTTTGAGTAGAGGAAGAACTATTTCAACTAATTTTTCGCTGCTCCCTTCGATTCCTATTTACTAAGTTTTTTATATTCTGATTAATTTTCTTAAAATGCTTGATAGAAATATAATACTAGAAAGAACAATCATTTAAAGGGTATCTTTCGTATTTTTTTTTAACCAGTAGCATACCGAAATAATTTTGTGGTTGAGGAAGCTTATATTTATAAAATATTATATTTATTATCATTAACTGTTTTCACGATCACTTTCTTGGTAATATATATATATATATATATATATATATATATAGATATATATATATAGTATATATATATATATATATATATATATATATATATATATGTTATATTTTCCATTAAACTATATTAAGGTTACATATATATATATATATTCCTAAATGGATAAAACTAAGAAATGCATTTTATGATCCTAAATTTATGAAACAGAAAATCACCTGATGTTAAAGGAAATCACAGCTTGATTTCCTGAAAGATTATTTCACCTCAGAAGAATAAGGTACCGTCAATCTGACAGTCACCTTTGG
>JABUQX010143513.1:2500-5000 GCA_015478945.1 Trachelipus rathkii | reverse complement strand
TATTATTATTATTATTATTATTATTATTATTATTATTATTATTATTATTATTATTATTATTATTATTATTATTATTATTATTATTATTATTATTATTATTATTATTATTATTATTATTATTATTATTATTATTATTATTATTATTATTATTATTATTATTATTATTATTATTACTGTTTTTATTATTATTATTTTTATAACCATTGCTTTTATTGTTAATTTTGCTTTTTTTCAGAAGGACATTTATCGTGAGGTCGTATTCCTCTACGTCCAATATTAGCCCAGGACTAATCATTCTCCAACAGTATACAATATTAATTGCCTATTCTGGCAACTTTTGGTCATTTATCAACTTTTGGAGATTTGTCAACTTTTGGTCTTTAAGGCAATTTGGGACGTTTGGCCACCTTTGGCCATTTGGCAACATTTGGAGATTTGGCAATTTTTTATCTTTAAGACAATTTTGGCCATTCGATTATTTTTGGTCATTAAAGCATTTTTGTCCTAATTTATTATTAATATTTTTATGCAAAATATGTAATATTTCTAACTTCCTTATATCTTGAGAATAATAGAATATATATATATATATATATATATATATATATATATATATATATATATATATATATATATATATATATATATATATATATATAATAAATATATATATAATATATATATATATATATATATATATATATATATATATATATATAGCATGTAAATTTGTAAATATGTAAGGTTTGGTTAATATATATTATACATATCATTTCCTATATATATATATATATATAGTTATATATATATATATATATATATATATATATATATATAGAATATATATATATATATATATATATATATATATATATATATATATATATATATATATTATAGCAATTGCATAAACCACAATCAAAAATACCTACGAAAATTTATTCACCAAAAAAAAATAAAACTATTAAAAAGATATAATATATTTAAATCCCATAACTAATTATACAAGTACACATACACATACACACACTGCCATTTATATCCACGCAAATAATCAAAATAACACACAAAGAATCATAGCCAGTATTAAGTATTATAAGGATTATGGCAAGTTATTAGAAAAATACTTGCTTTAATCTTTTTAATATCTAGTAATAGGATTCTGTGTGTGTTATATGTTTATGTGTGTGGATATATATTTATACATGGTTGTGTATATTTTATGTATGTGTGTAGTTAGTTAACGATTTTAAATGTTATATCTTTCTGATGGTTTTAAAACTACTTGACCGGTATAACCTATTTATAACCGTCAGTGTTATGGATCTCATTATCTTAGATATCTTATCATGGGTTTACTAAAACCTACCCATGATTAATAAGCCCAAGATAAGGTGTTCAATATAATGAGATCCATAACACTGATGCCCCTGGCATGGAATACAGGGATGTCAATGATAGGGATATACATGATGGTGTGCTCACACACATATATATATATATATATATATATATATATATATATATATATATATATATATATTATGGTTATATATATATATATATATATATATAGTATATATATATGTGTTTGTGTACATATATATATATATATATATATATATATTATATATATATATATATATATATATATATATATATATATATATATATATATATATATATATATATATATATATATATGTATATATATGTGAGAGTGATACCCTTAATAGGGACACACTCGAGGGATGCTCAAGATAATGAGATCCGTTGCTGGATGCCCCTGACATGGATGACAAGGATGCCAATGAATGGGATATATTTGATGGTGTGTTCATTTTTGGACATTTGTGAGAGCGATATCCTTGATATGGATACCCTCAAGGGATAACCTCGAGGGACACCCTAGGTAACCATGATAAGGATGCTTATGATAGGGTAACAAATCAATATCTAACAGGTGTGCCATGATATGGCTATTAAATTAATCATGTCTTCCCATTTCAATAGTGATTGCGTAGTTTCGAATAATATGACTGCTATGTTTGTAGTTTACACGCATTATTACTGAGCAGTTGTGTGACGGATATTTGTATACGAACTTTTTCAAAGATCCGAATATGGTAGCGCATTCAGACACGGAACTATTCTAAAAATTCGAACATTGTAGAGCATTCAGACACCGAACTATTCCAAAGATCCGAATATGGTAGCGCATTCAGACACCGAACTATTCCAAAGATTCAAGTATGGCAACGGATTCAGACACGGAACCTTGCCAAAGACCCGAATATTTTAGCGCATTCAGACACGGAACCTTTCCAAAGATCCGAATATGGTAGCGCATTCAGACACGGAACCTTTCCAAAGATCCGAATATGGTAGTGCATTTAGACACGTAACCATTCCAAAGATCCGAATATGGTAGCGCATTCAGACACGAAACCTTTTCAAAGATTTGAATATGGTAGCGCATTCAGACACGGAACCTTTCCAA
>JABUQX010143512.1:2500-7500 GCA_015478945.1 Trachelipus rathkii | reverse complement strand
ACCCAAAATACCACTATTAACATTAATATTAAAAGGAAAGATAAATAGTTACAAAATTATATATATATATATATATAAAGGTATATATTATATATATATATTATATTGTTATTATTATATATATATGGTTATATTATATATATATATATATATATATATATATACATATATATAAGATTTACATGTATATAATATATAAGTTATTATATTATTATTATTATTATTATTATTATGCTATATATATTTATTATTATTATTATATATATATATATATATATATTATATATATTATTATTATTATTATTATTATATATTATTATTATTACTATATACATATATATATATATATATATTATAAACATCTATATTATTATTTATCTTTTATTTCAGATATATATATATATATATATATATATATATATATATATTATTATATTATTATTATTACATATATATATTATATTATACATATTATATATATTATTATTATTTACATATATTATTATTATATATATATATATATATATATATATATATATATATATATATATATATTTATAGTGAGTATAGAGTAAGTATATATATATATATATATATTTATACATATATATATTTATATATTTAGTATATATATATATATATATATATATATATATATATATATATATATATATATATATATATATATATATATATATATAGTGCCCGCGAAAAGCATCCTATCATCCTTGAAAATTACATTGTAGACAATATTCGAATATCTGTAACAATATCCGTAGTTTTATCTACTACATTGATTTTAATATTCACACTTGTATCGACGCTGGTACTATTATCCGCACCTTCGTCCACATTAAAATCACTATCCGCATTCGCAAACACATTTGTATCAATATCCGCACTTGTATCCACAACATAGGGCTGGACAATCACCAGAATTTCCCGCACCTCACCAGAATTAGAACAAGATGCACCGAAAACGACAGCAGAGTGCACCGTACCCCACCGTTACGCTGAAACTGTGTATCCTACCGTACTGCTCCGCGCTACACCGAACAATATAAACGCATCAAGCATTGAACCGCACTGCACAGCACCTCGGCCAGCCCTGCCACATCATAAGAACGGAAGCCGTGTCAGTAATCCATTTTCATACCTCTGTTTTTACGTAATATATTGTCAAAGTATTTATAAAAGAAATTGTTGGAAACTTTTGAATGAAACTCTGTCACTTTGCATGAAACTCCTCCCATATTTGGCAATGACATCCTCATTCGTAGTGTCATCATCATCCACATTGTTATCCTTATGCGCAGTGACATTCTCATTCGCAGTGTCACCCTCATCAACAATGACATCCTCATCCGCAAAGACTTCCTCACCCACAGTTTCATCTTCATCCGCAATGACATCATCATCATCCACAATAACATCAACTTCCACAATGTTATCTTTATGCGCAATGTCATCCTCATTCTCAGTGTCACCCTCATCTACATTGACATCCTCTCCGCAAAGACATCCTCATCCACAGTTTCATCCTCATCCACAAAAGCATCATCATCCACAGTGACATTCTCATCCACAATGATATCCTTATGCGTAATGACACCCTTATTCTCAGTGTCATACTCATCCACAATGGCATTCTCATTTACAATGACATAATCATCAGCAATAACATCCTCATTTGCAGTGTCATCCTCATTCACAATAATATCCTCTTCTGCAAAAACTCCCTCATCTACAATGGTATATTCACCCACAATGATATCCTCATTCACCATGATATCCTTATTCGCAGTGTCATCCTCATTCATATTGACATTATCATTGGCAAAGACTTCCTAATTCGCAGTTTGATCCTCATACACATTAGAACCTTTATCTGCAATGACATCTTCATCCAGAAAGAATTCCTCATCTGCAATGACATCCTCATTCACGATGACATCCTCATTCATAATGACGTTCTCTTCATTTGCAGTTTCATCCCCATCCACAATGACATTATCATCCACAATGGAAACCTCATCCAGAATGAAAAGCTTATCCACAATGACACCCTCATCGATATTAACATCTTTATTCGCAGTCGTCCTCATCTTGAATGACATCCTTATCAGTAAAGACCTCCTCATTCGCAGTTTCAACCTCTTTCACAATGATATTCCCAAACACAACGACTTTTATAACCACAATGATATCCTCATTCACAAGAACATCCTCATTTGCAGTGTCATCCTCATCCACAATGACATCCCAATCCACAATGACACACTCATTCTCAGTAGTACCCTCATCCAAAGTGACATCTTCGTTCGCAAAGACTTCATCGTCCTCAGCTTTATCCTCATCCACAATGACATCCTCATTCACAATATCTTCATCCACAATGACATTCTCATCCACAATGACATCCTCAACGGTAATGACATCCTCAATCGCAGTGTCATCCTGATTCACAATAAAATCCTCTCCAGCGAAGACTTCCTCATCCAGAAGAACGTCTTCCTCTACAATGACATCCTCATTCGCAGGTTCATCCTCCTCCACAATGACACCCTCATCCACAATGACATCCTCATCCGTAATCATATTCTCATTCTCAGTGTTACCCTCTTACAGAATGATATTGTCGTCTGCAAAAACTTCCTCATTCGCAATTTCATCCTTACCGACAATGACATCATCATTCCCAATGACAACCTCATCCACAATAACACCGCAAAGACATCCTCATCCGCATTGATAATTGTCATCCGTGGTGGATAAAACTCTAGAAGAAATTATTGTTTATCATTTACAAGAGTAATTAAATTATATAATTTAATCTATGATTGCAATATAATTACATTACAAACAGTAATTTTATATAAACAAAACTTTTTTAATTGTAATTAGGAATTAATAGGCAATTTTATATTCACTAAATTAAAGGAATTATTTTAAAAACTTCTCTAAACAAACAAACTAAAAAATATAAAACAAAAACAAAAAGAAAACAAGAATGAAAAAAAAAAAAAAAAACGACCAAAAAAATATATAAAAATGAATAAAGGTTAGCGAGATTTTATGAAATTTTAATATTTAAAAAAAATATTAGAAAAAGGATGACAAATATTTGGGCAAATTTCATTCAAATTTTTCCAATGAAAACAAATGCCAACGCCATGAGTTGGAATTTAATAAATTTATGAAAGAATTTCTTCCACTTTCATTTATTAATCGCTTGCATTAATATACAGTATATATATATATATATATATATATATATATATATGTATATAATATAATAATAATAATAATAATAATAATATAATAATAATATGTAATAATAATATATGTATATATATAATAATAACTAATATATATATATATAATAATATAATTTATAATAATAATAATAATAATAATAATATATATATATAATATAATAATAATAATATATATATAACTAATATATATATATAATAATAATAATAATAATAACCAACAATATGTATATATATGTAATAATATATATATGTGATTTGTAATATGTATGTATATGTATGTAGCTAATAATAATATATGTATATAATATAATATATATAAGTAATATTAATATGTAATAATAATAATAATAATATAATAATAATAATAATAATAATGTGCAATATGTATATAATAATAATAAGTAATAATAATAATATATAATAATATGTAATAATAATAATAATAATATGTATATATATATATAACATATATATATATATACATATCATATAATAATATAAAAATAATATGTAATATATGTAATAGCCAATAATAATAATAATAATAATATATATGTATCAACAATAATAATAAATGTATGTATATGTTATATATATAATAATAATAATATAATAATATGTAATATATTATATCTATCTTTGCTCATAATTACCAACATATATATGTATATATATGTATAATATGTAATAATTTGTTGTATGTAATATAATATATATGTAATATGTAATATATGTAATATATATATCATAATAATAATAATATTAATAATAATAACAGCATAATAATATAATATATAATAATAATATATATAATAATATCAAAAGTAATATAATAATAATATGTATATGTATGTAATAATAATATATAATATATATAATAGCAATAATAATAATAATATACCCTTGAAGGGTATAACCAATATGCATATATGTATATACTTTATAATAATAATATGTAATAATAATAATAATAATAATAATAATAACAACTCAATAATATATATATATGTTCTATAACCAGCAATAATAATAATAATAATAATATAATAACAATAAATAATATAATATAATATTAATAATAATAATAATAATAATAATAATATAATAACTAATAACTATTAATAATATGTAATATGTATATAATAATAATATATAATAAGAATAACAATAATAATATAATAATAATAATAATAATAATATATCTTCTTCAAACACAACCAATAATAATAGTAATAATATATATGTAATAATAATATAAAATATGTATATATATCTTTCTATATATATAATGGAAATAATAACAATAATAATAATAATAATATGTATATATGTAATATATATCTTCTTCTTTAATAATAATATAACTTATAATAACGCGCGCATGTATGTAATAATGCGCTATGGCTCAATAATGTACAATAGCTGTGATTTAACAATATAATAGTAGCCTTGTGGAAGTAATACAATAATATATATAATATGTATAGCATAATAATAGTAATAATATAATAATAATAATAATATGTAACAGCTCCAATAATAATAATAATATAATAATAATAATAATATATCTTTTTCATATACCTTTCTTTCGTAATAATAATATAATATGTATAATATGTAATATAATAATAATATATCCAATAACAATAATAATATATATCAATAGTTATCTAGTTATCATATCAATAATTCATATATATAATGTTTAATAATATGTAA
>JABUQX010143510.1:2500-5000 GCA_015478945.1 Trachelipus rathkii | reverse complement strand
GAGTTTGAGGTCACCATGAACCAAATAGAAAAGGAAGCGTGGATTAATTTCAAATTAATTGCTACTGATTTCCTTGGAAACCATCGTAATCCCCAGTATAAAGACATGGTTAAAAATCTGCTGGAAAGCTTTAAGAAGATGGGTGTTCGTATGTCCATTAAAATTCATTTTCTGGCCTCTCATTTGGAATATTTTCCGGCAAATTGTGGTGATTTTAGTGAGGAACAAGGGGAGAGGTTCCATCAAGATGTTCGGACTATGGAGGAAAGGTACCAAGGTCGCTGGGATATAAATATGATGGCAGACTACTGTTGGTGCCTGAAAAGAGATGAGCCTGTAAAGACTCACAAACGAAAAGCAATTAGGTCATCTTTTCTTAATATTAATTTGGAGATGTAATGTGTAGCATAGATTACATATAAACAAATAGTGGAAAGACTTAAAAATATAGCAATTAGGTATAACCATTAACAGTCAAGGTACAAGTACCAAGCACTTTATGCAGATTAGAAAAATCTTATAATTACCAGTATATTTTTTACAATAATTTCATTCTTTATGTGACTTGTTTATATAGTAAAGGTTCAATTTACACGTTTTCTTGTTTTCCATTCAATTCTTGTCTTCTTTTCTGGTAGTTACTAATTGCAACACATTGCAACAAGTTGCATATTCATGAAGCATGGAAAACTGCTTAAAGAAAAATAACATTATATGTGTAAAACAATTTTTTGCCATAGAAATAAAACGTGACGTGATAGAGCAAAACTAAGATCATTTTCGTGATCAGCGGGAAAAATACGTATAGAAATTGTTCAAAAACTTCAGACATCACAAAAAAAAATTTCAAACGCAGCCCAGTGTTATTATTATTATTATTATTATTATTATTATTTATTATTATTATTATTATTATTATTATTATTATTATTATTTTTATTATTATTATTATTATTATTATTATTATTATTATTATTATTATTATTATTATTATTATTATTATTATTATTATTATTATTATTATTATTATTATTATTTTTATTTTTATTTTTATTATTATTTTTATTATTATTATTATTATTATTATTATTATTATTATTATTATTATTTTATTATTATTATTATATATTATTATTATTATTATTATTATTATTATTATTATTATTATTATTATTATTATTATTATTATTATTATTATTATTATTATTATTATTATTATTATTATTATTATTATTATTATTATTATTATTATTGTTATTATTATTATTATTATTATTATTATTATTATTATTATTATTAGACAAGCAGTTAGTTATAAATGTGCTAAAGTCTATAACGATTTACCTCAAGAATTAAAAAATGAAAATTCTCTTATATCATTTACAAGTAAACTCAAAAAAGCTATATAAATAAGTACTAATACTATTACTATATTGTCATTTACAAGTAAACTCAAAAAAGCTATATAAATAAGTACTAATACTATTACTATATTATTATTATTATTATTATTATTATTATTATTATTATTATTATTATTATTATTATTATTATTATTATTATTATTATTATTATTATTATTATTATTATTATTATTATTATTATTATTATTTTCATATTATTATTATTATTATTTATTATTGATTATTATTATCATTTTTATACTTATTGTTATTAATTATATTTCGGGTCTCAAAGGACACGACACTGTGTTGCAATTAGTAGACCCATTTCAGATACTAGGGAAATTATTTGTTATTATAATTAATTGCTATAATGAAGTTGTAAAATATTGGACTATGTAAATAATGTAATTTTTCTTCTCTGAATAAAGATTTTGAAATTGAAATTGAAATTATTATTATTATTATTATTATTATTATTATTATTATTATTATTATTATTATTATTATTATTATTATTATTAATATTATTATTATTATTATTATTATTATTATTATTATTATTATTATTATTATTATTATTATTATTATTATTATTATTATTATTATTATTATTATTATTATTATTATTATTATTATTATTATTATTATTATTTTTTTTTTTTCTTGTTATTATTTATCATTATTATCATTATTATTATTTTTATTATTATTATTATTATTATTATTATTATTATTATTATTACTACTTTTTAATTATTGTTTATTATTATTATTATTATTATTATTATTATTATTATTATTATTATTATTATTATTATTATTATTGTTATTATTATTATTATTATTATTATTATTATTATTATTATTAATACAACCTATTTCCTTTATCAATATTATGGTTATTGTTAATAAATTAATAATATTATCATTTTTTTTTATACATTTGCATTTCCATTATAAGCATTATCATCATACTATCATTTTTAATGTCTTTCAATTTTTATATATTTCACTATTTTTATTATTTTCGTTATTATTATTATTATTATTATTATTATTATTAATATTATTATTATTATTATTATTATTATTAT
>JABUQX010143508.1:12500-14423 GCA_015478945.1 Trachelipus rathkii | reverse complement strand
CGGTGTGCTTCGTTCAGTTATCATTGGGTGTTTTAACCGTTTTCGCATTTATCGTGAAACATAACGTTTTATCTTCCCCCGCGTCAGAGGTTTTTATATAGGGTGCGTTTGTGTATTATTGTTATTATTATTATTATTATTATTATTACTGTTGTATTTAGTATTGTAAAATATTACTATTTTATCTGTTTTTATTAATAATCTATTACTGTTATTATCAATCTTATTGTTATTGCTTTGTTCTTTATTATTATTATTATTATTATTATTATTATTATTATTATTATTATTATTATTAACTATTATTATTATTAATTATTATTATTATTATTATTCTTATTATTATTTTTATTATTATTCTTATTATTATTATTATTATTGTTGTTATTATTATTATTATTATTATTATTATTATTATTATTATTATTATTATTATTATTATTATTATTATTCTTATTATTATTATTATTATTATTCTTAATATTATTATTATTATTATTATTATTATTATTATTATTATTATTATTATTATTATTATTATTAT
The DNA here is from genome assembly GCA_015478945.1 of Trachelipus rathkii. Lineage (NCBI taxonomy): Eukaryota > Metazoa > Arthropoda > Malacostraca > Isopoda > Trachelipodidae > Trachelipus > Trachelipus rathkii. The sequence continues at coordinate 13,879 of JABUQX010143508.1, read as the reverse complement.
TATTATTATTATTATTATTATTATTATTATTATTATAGCTATAATTATGGTTATAATTGTTATTATTATTATTATTATTATTAATGTTTGTATATTAATCATGATTATTATTATTATTATTATTATTATTATTATTATTATTATTATTATTATTATTATTATTATTATTGTTATTATTATTATTATTATTATTATTGTTTATTATTATCATTCTTATACTTATTGTTATTAATTATATTTCGGGTCTCAAAGGACACGACACTGTGTTGCAATTAGTAGACCCCTTTCAGATACTAGGGAAATTATCTTGTTATTATAATTAATTGCTATAATGTAGTTGTAAAATATTGTACCATGTAAGCAATGTAAATTTTCTTACCTGAATAAAGTTTTAAAATTGAAATTATTATTATTATTATTATTATTATTATTATGTGTTTATTATTATTATTATTATTATTATTATTATTATTATTATTATTATTATTATTATTATTATTATTATTATTATTATTATTATTATTGAATGATATAATATTATTAACAAAAACAGTGGTAGTAGAAGTAGTAGTAGCAATAGTAGAGAAGTAAATAAATTTAGCTAAAAATGAATTTTCAAAAACTTAAGAGAAAATAGACTCCTATGCATGGGGTAAAGTGGGGGGAAGGAGGTGGGAGATTGGACATGGGGGAGGGTCAATAAAGCATGAAAAGGGGGGGGGGGGGGGAAAGGGGAAACGCTGCATACCTCTATTGTGCTTAATTCTACTTAATTATGCTTTTTTAATTAAAACTTTAATTAATTGATTTTTAAACTTTCATCAATTTGTCAAAGTCAATTACTCAAATGATTTTAAAAGGCTTTGCCTCTCTCTCTCTCTCTCTCTCTCTCTCTCTCTCTCTCTCTCTCTCTCTCTCTCTCTCTCTCTCTCTCTCTCTCTCTCTCTCTCTCTCTCTCTCTCTCTATCTCCTCTCGCTCTCTCTCTGTCTGTCTCTCTCTCTCTCTCTCTCTCTCTCTCTCTCTCTCTCTCTCTCTCTCTCTCTCTCTCTCTCTCTCTCTCTCTCCTTTTTCTATCTTTAATAATTTTTAAAATTATTTCTTTAGTTATAATGTATAAAATAATAATATGCTTGTTTGTTTGATAATCTATCTATCTATCCTCTAGCATCTATCTATCCTATCTATCTATCTATATCATGTAATATCCTATATGTTATTTACCTTTACCCTCTCTACCATTAGTTTAGAAGTGTATTACCACCTTTATACTTTTTACTTACAGGAAAAATATATGTGTTCTTTAAGTATAATATTATTTTAGAAATTTCGTTAAATTTAATAAAATGTTAATTTAATTATTTTTTCAGAGAAAAATTTA
>JABUQX010143507.1:10000-15000 GCA_015478945.1 Trachelipus rathkii | reverse complement strand
TTAAATAGGCCACATCGATCGAACTGTTGAATCCTTAAGGAAAGGTCCAGTATGGCGTTTCTAATGTATCCATGATTTGATCAATGCACACGTAAAGTTTTCAAAGCTGTAGTTAAGAGAGAAACATTGCTTGACATATGTAGAGACGAAGTTGTTTTGAAATTTAGGTCCTTATTTGAAAAATTTCTTCATATAAAAGTGAGAGGTCACAGAACCATTTAAAATAGGAATCAAAGTTCGTAGTGGGATCCAAAAATGAATTTCTGCCCATAATCCAAACTCTAAAATTGATGAAAGAACTATACCGTAAAAGAAAGTTGCATATGCGTGAGGCGAAGTTGCTTTTGAAATTGCTGTCCTTTATTTGAAAATTTCTTCACATAAAGGGAGTTGGGTCAGAACCATTTAGAATTCGAAAGGAATCAGAGTTCGTAGTGGAATCCAAAATGAGTTTCTGCCCATAATCCAAACCTGAATGATGAAAGAGAAATCCATACCTAAAAGGAAGTTTGCTATGTCTGACAATGAACCCTCGAACTGTGAGAGTTGTGGAAAAGATGACCATAATTCAAAATTAGAAATGAAAAATGGAAGTCCAGTATCGATAATGCTCGTTTTGCTTTGAGTTTGCCTTTTCTCAGATGTTCTGACCAAGATTTTTGCGCCAAGGTAGTTTTTCTTCATTTTGTTCGTCGTTTTCTTTTGGTTATCAGAAGGTGTGATCGAAGTTCCGCGTTCTTCTCTCTACGGGTTCTACCAATTATATAGGGATGTATTTACTTGCTAGATTGGTGGTTTTTTTTATGAGCACCTATATAAGAAGATGGTAATTTAAAGATCCATATTTTGAATAAATAGAGGTATTATTCAAACATAGGTAGAGATATTAATAATAGTAAAGAAGCAATATAAAAGTCCCTCTGTTGAGATACTCTCTTCGTAGGCGAATGGTAGTCACAGCCTTTCCAGCGTCACCAGCCATCTTGCCGGGATTCTCACCAGGAAAACTGGCACGTAGTTTCTGAGTCGCTGACTTTTCCATCGACCTTACCTCCCTTGCAAAAAGTACGTTTGAAGTTGGGGAGGAGTCTGAGAGAAGAGTCTCCTCCAGTGAGATTTTCTTCTGATTCTGGTCATCAGTTTAACTGACTGATGAAGAGTATCTCAAAAGGTCGGGTTTATATATTATTTCATTTTTCGACTTATGCTAAAATTTGCTCGCGCAAATCTTAGCATAAGTACGAACATAAATTAAAATTTTTGCAAAGTTATAATGGAGTGCTACATATATATACATATGTTCATATATTATTATTATTATTGTTATATACATGTATATAGCATATTCATACACATACACAACTATTATTCATAAGAGCATATTATTGTTATATATATATGATGATACTATATATATATATTATATAGATATATATATATATATACATATATACACATATATATATATATATACATATTATTTATATATATATATATATACATATATATATTATTATATATATATATATATATATACATATATATATTATATATATATATATATTATTATTATTATTACATATATATATATATATACATATTATTATTATTATATATGTGATATATACATATATTATTATGTTGGTTGGCTGATGATATATGTACATACAGCCATATGGCTAGCTAGCATAGCACATGGTCTGCTGGCTACTGGCATATTACCTGGCTGGCTATTATTACAAGGTTACGTTGGTAATACATACATATTATTAGAGTTACTGCTGGTTATTATTACATTAAGGCTAATATTGTTGGCTACAGACCTATATATACTAAGGTTGGTTATGCTAGAGCATATATTATTATTATTATAAACATTATTATTATTACATATTATTATTATATACATATACATATTACATGTTAGCGAAGATATTATTACATATGCATATTATTATTATTATTATTATTATTATATTACATATTATTATACATATTATATATACATATACATATTACATACATATATATATGTTATTATATATATATATATATATATATATATGATATATAGAACATATATATATATATATATATATATATATATATATATATATATATATATATATATATATAAAAAAAAATATATATATAAGATAAACAAAGAGGTTTGCTGAGAGAACTTAATTCACAGAAAAATGAAACATTGTAAATAAGCTTTTAAAAAAGTGAAGGCAGAAACGTTGCAATAAAAATGTGTACAAATAAAATAACAAACCATTTTTACCATTTTAATTAAATAAATATTTCAAAATATATTTTTCGATGCGTTCATTGTAGGCGGACTACTTTCAGTATAAAAATCATCTAAATATTTTAGCGGTTGCGCATAATCCGCAATTTTTTAATATTTTTTCTTAATAAAGTATTTTTAATATATATATATATATTTATATATATATATATATATATATATATATATATATATATATATATATATATATATATATATATATATATAAATTTTTATCTAAGTATATATAGCAGCAGTTATATGTATATATATATATATATATATATTTACTTTTGAATATGGTATACTGGAACTAAGAAGGCATAAACCTAAAACTTTTACCTACCATGCATGCATGCATGCTGAAGAATTTTTTCAAGATACAGTCACTTAAAATTGGCAATTCATGATGAAACCAGATATCAAAAAATATATATATACATAAAAATATTCTGAATCAAAATTTTGAAACTCTACCAATTATATCTACCCAAAAAAATTATAAAAAAACTGGATGAATTATAAAAATAATTAGAGAAAATTTTGAATTTTAATAATTTCCTTTAGTTAAACATTGAACTTGTCTTTTTAAGTTAATCATAATTTTTAATCTATTTTTTGTGAATATTTGTCCATTATAATATTTTGAATACTTACACACAATAAACTACATTGCTTAAAATAATTTCTTACATAATTATATAAAAAGTATCTCTACAAGCAGGTTTATTAAGAATTTAAAGAAGCAGAAAATTCAACATCAGAAACATTTTAAATTTTAAAATTCCACAGAGTTTCTTAAAAATAAGAAATTCTCACAATAATTTTACATCCACTGCATATGTACGTATATACCAATACTTCTTAGCTACATGCAAAATTAAAGCTACATATTTATAAAGCTAAAGAATGTATGGAGCTAAATATTCAGATTTTTAAAGGAAAAATTTTCAATTCTTTATAGAAAGATTGATCTGGCCGGATGCCCTATATGGGAAATGGTATCCTGCTCCGGCCGGATACTATTACATCACTACTTTGTAATTTCTAACAGTATATTTTTTTGGAAACTGAAATCTTTAATTACTATTAAAAAATTCTAGCAGTGGCAACTTTTAAATCATAAAATATTAGAAAATTCTTCGAATTAAAGGTCTTTTAAGTTTAATGATGGATATCGAAAGCAAAACCCTTCTACTCTGCTTTTGTAGCAACTGTAGCCACTCATTGCCATAATTCTTACCTAGAAGAGCACAGAGCTTGATTGTTTAAGAATTAAGTAGCTGAATATATTTTAGACTCTTTTCATTCTATTGCCATTTTTCCCATTTTTTTCAAAATGAATAATGATAGACAAGTAACAATTTCAAAAACAAGAAAAATCAAATATAGTTCCAAGGCCAATCACGGTTGACCATCATTTCGAATAAAAGAAAAATTAAATCAATTTTCAACATCAACCGTGGTTGATGTTCTTTAATTCTCAGATACAATGAATTAATTAAAGTTTCAAGGTCAATCATAGAATCGTTCATTAACCTTTTCGAATACAAGAAAATAAAGCAAAATATCAATTTCTTTGATGGTGACGTTCATTAGCATTTCATATTCAAGTAAAATCAAACCATCATGTAAAGAATATTCAATTATATAATTAAAAGACTAAACAAACGGAAAATACAATCACTCCAAAAACACAGTAATTGACAAATAGAAACACACACCAAAGTGCAAACTCAGTAGCTGTGAGCTAAGTATGAGCAATCATGCAAAAACAAGTTGATTTTAGAATGGTTGTTTAATAGGCGAGAATGCTTCAAAGCGAATGCGAAAACGATCAATCGAATGCATGGTTAGAGAGTAACAGCACACATTTATAAAGTTTAAATAGGTCGTACAATATAGACGATTGCGCGCCAACAATGCGCTGGCACACTAAGAATCGTGCAAGCTGTGATCAGATGAGAAGAATAAGTCTCAGACAAAGTATAATAATTTTATTTTTGTTCCTTTTCTTGTGAAAATCTAATAATGAATTCTGAAAAGCTCCCATTGGTCGACATGACTTTTTATTTTCAGTCGATTCTAAAGCTTTTTCTATTGATGTTTCCGAATCTGCAATTGGTTTTCTCTTTTTATATATATATATATATATATATATATATATATATATATATATATATATATATATATATATATATATATATATATATATATATATATATATATATATATAACTCTTCATATGCTATATATATATATATACATATATATATATATATATATATATATATATATATATATATATATATATATATATATATATATATATATATATATATATATATATATATATATATATAACATTTATACATATATATATATATATATACATATATATGTATATAAATATATATATATATATGTATGTATATATATATATATATATATATATATATATATATATATATATATATATATATATATATATATATATATATATATATTTTAGAGGTGTTTATGAATTCCGTTCTCAGATTTTGAAATTCCGGCCGGAATCGGAATTACTAAGATACTTCTGAAAAAAATTTGCTGTAATGAATTTATTTTACATAACCCATAGCCCATCTTTTAACCAAATATAATAGTACCCTTGTGTAGCATTCATACACAGTGCATTACATACCTAAAGTATTATTAAAATAAA
>JABUQX010143507.1:2500-5000 GCA_015478945.1 Trachelipus rathkii | reverse complement strand
TACTTTTATTCAACGTTTTCACTGACAACGAATAACAAACCCTATCATACTTTTTATCTATCCATTTCTCATCAACTACCCTATGAAGATTTTCCGGACTTAAATCAAGTAGTTTACACATCTCCTCATATTCCTTCTTACCACCACCATCAATACTTTTATCACTATTCACACTATACCTACTCATACCTCTTCCAAACCCTCCTCTTGTATCCGCACCCAATTGTGCATTTGCTATCAGCCTCTTACCCCTACCTACACCCTCCTTCCTTTCTCCTTCCACTCCTGTATTCACCACTCTCTCTAACTTACTCTGAACCTTATTCTGCTTACACACCTCATCATAATCCGTATAAACGTCACAATTTCTCCACAAATGCTTATCTGACCTACAAAAATCACACCTCTTTCGATTTTCATAACCTTCACCTACTCTGTCATCACAACTCCCCTCTACTCCACCTCCACACCGAAAACCAGCCCTCCTCCCTGGTGAACCCATTTCTACACTATCTTCTCCTCTCTCACCCCTACTACCTCCAAAATATACACTATTCTTTCTACCTGGTGAAGCCAAGTCTACTCTCTCACCTCTATCACCATTACCACGTACTTGTTGTCCCCTACCTACACCTCTACCTTCTTCCACATACATACCTCTTTTTGGACACTTAAATGCATAATGGTACTTCGAACCACACAAATTACACTCAGTCACCTTACCAAAGCTATCTTTAGCATTCAACATTTGACCATCACCCCATTCACCACCTCTGGGCCCGCTTTTCTTCATCCTCTGACTAGCATACCAACTACTACCTTCCCCACCTTCTGCTCCTTCACATCTACTCTCTCCTTTCTTACCGAATCCCTCACAAATATTAATCAACGCATCACGGAACGTACGAAACACCCACTCCTCTTTCCCACAATAAGCCAACACCATTTGTCTTTGACTATCACTGACATCTGCTCCTTCCAATAGATGCACGCACTTCATGTCCTCCCCTAAATCCACTTTGCCAACAATCTTACACTTTCTCTCTATAACCTCGTATCTACCAACATATTCCCTCATTGATTCACCATTCTTTCTTTTAATATAGAAATACTCACATAATTTATCGTGCCTATCCCTTTGCTTCTCCTTCGCAAACCTTTCATCCAATCTCCTTAGCACTTCATCCACATCCTCCTTTTTTCCTAACGACTCCCAATCCACCATCCACACACACTCATAAGCCTTTGCACCTAAACTAAACAAAATCTCACCTGCAGGTTGCTCAAACTCCTCACCACAAATCTTAAACCACAACTTTACCTTACTCTTCCACACATCATACTCGTCTGCATTCAAACCTCCTTTAAACTCAGGGCATGCACTACGCACCCTCTTTTCTACCACCACTTCCACGCTAATTTTACATTAAAATCATTTATTTTCTTCCGAAACATTATTTTTCATATGACCACTACAAGAGAGCTAAACAGACAATATTATACTTTAAAAACCAGGGCTGCGGAGTCGTAAAATAAATTTTTCGACTCCGACTCCGACTCCGACTCCTTAAATTCAAATTTGGATTTTCGACTCCGACTCCGACTCCGACTCCACTTAAACAAATTTCGACTCCGACTCCGACTCCGACTCCGACTCCACTTAAAAAAAAAATTTCGACTCCGACTCCGACTCCGACTCCACTTAAACAAAAATTTTCGACTCCGACTCCAGCAGTTAAATTCAAAATTTCGACTCTGACTCAGTTTAGTGCTTACAAAGTTACAATGAAACATTTTTGTTTCAACTATTTTTTTCCTTTGTTTTTTGAGAATAAAAAATATGCCACTCTTCCAAAATCTTAATCTCCAAATGCTATACGGTAAAATACCGTAAAGACTAGAGGTGTAGCAGATATCCGCATCCGCATAATTTTTCTCTACCCGCATCCGCATAATTTTTTTCTACCCGCATCCGCATTTGCATTCGCATCCGCATGAATTTTTTTTGCGGATAGCAGATATGAATTATGAAACTAAATGTTCCTCAACTTTCTGTAACGCAAGATGTTCAGACTCGTTGGAATAGTTGTTGGTACATGTTTGAGAGGATGGGAGAAATAAATGAAGCTGTCTCCCCTTATGCTTCGAACAAAAACAAAGGTGAAAGGCTTGACAGGTGGTGATGATACGATTTTAGGTAATTGTATTACTCTTCTTGAACCGTTTGAAGAGGTAACTAAGACTATTATCTCAGAAAATTCTTGTTTGCCAGACGAGATTCCTCTAGATGCAACGATGAAAGCTGTGCTAAATGCTGCTATTAGAAGTAAGGGACCTTCAAAAGTGACAAAAACACTAATGCTGGAGATAGATAATTAATTAATAGATTTCAAAATCTGCAAAGCGATTACGCATCTGTAATAGTAACTTATCTGGATCCTAAATACAAAACCAAATTTTTTGAACCACGTGTTTCACAAAGGGTTAAAATTTATTTAGT
>JABUQX010143505.1:27500-30000 GCA_015478945.1 Trachelipus rathkii | reverse complement strand
GTAAAAATATACAAATTATAAAGGGTAGTCTAAGCTATTAACGCACTCCTTAAATATACATTACGTGAAAGTGAAAGAAAATAAAAGATAGCATTAATAAATAAGATAAAACCTTAAAAGGAATTAATAAAAGAAATAAAAAAAAGTAAATAAAAAGAAAAACAGGAAATAGAAAAAGAAAAAAAAATAATAAATTAGTTAATTTCATTTTCATTTACGAGATCTTTTTTGTTAAGAGAGGCAAATAACATGACTTTATTTCAGATATTTTTTATAATTAAAATATTTTTGCGAACGTCGATCTTCGTTTGTTTTGCGTAATCACTTTCCTCTCGACATCTCAAGTATACATATACGTAATGGCGGAAACATGAGCACACATATGTACGTAATGGACGAAACATGAACATGCACACATGTAAAAGCTCCGAATATGAAATAACTGCTGTGTAATATATATATATATATATATATATATATATATATATATATAGTTAGTTATAGTATATATATATATATATATATATATATATATATATTATTAATATATATATATATATAAGGTATATATGGCTATTATTGGTTGCTGCTATCAGGGGCGCATACATAGGTAGCAGGGTAGGTAGCTCCCACCTAACATTTTTTAGTCTTTTACTAAAATAATAATTTAAATGGTAAAAGTAAAATAAATTATTAGAATTTTATATGAAAGTGTAAATAGTGATCTATAAAATAAATTTAAAGAAAATCATCTAACTTTAGTAATAATAATTATAATAATTAAATTCATTTGGAAATTTTCCTTCCTACTCTGTTCCTAAGAGTAAATTGGAAAGCGGTGGGCGTACGGGTAGATCTTCATATTTCATATAAAATATATAGGAAAAAGCCAAGCGTCATACCTTGCTGTTGAGCGAAAAAATAAGCAAATTTCGCGAGTACGAAACTTTCGCTCACCCAGTGAAATCGTACGAAATAATTTGAAAAAAAGATTTTTAATCTCTCTTCTCTCTCTCTCTCTCTCTCTCTCTCTCTCTCTCTCTCTCTCTCTCTCTCTCTCTCTCTCTCTATCTATCTATCTATCTATCTATCTATCTATCTATCTATCTATCTATCTATCTATCCTATCTATTTATCTATCTAACTATCTATCCACTCCATCTATCAATGTACGATATTTTCAATTATGGTGGACAGAGTGAACATAAATGTTTACCATATATTTGCTGAGTTAAGTTTTGGAATAGAGGCAGTGAAGGTGTTGTGCTTTATTGAATTTTAATAATATGTAACATTTTTATTAATTAAGTGTTGTTTACCTTTATATAATTAAAATAATTATTTAAAAATTCTGGTAGGCCTATGTCAGGCTTTGAGTCAATCTTATGCATATAATACACATAAATAAACATAGCTTTATTCAAAAGGACGTGAAAAATTAAATTTTTCCTTCAAATAAATAAGGACGTATTGCAGTTAAAGAGTTTTCGTTATATATATATATATATATATATATATATATATAGGATATAAAAAGACAGAGAGAATATATTATCTTGTATATATATATATATATATATATATATATATATATATATATATATTTTATTTGTCATATTTTTCATTACATCGTTACATATATATATATATTAGTGATGGACATGACATCCGTATCCGTGGTGATCCATGGCATTTGCGGAACATTCGCACCTAAATTGACATCCGCATCCGCATCCGCATCCTCACTTAACGACACATCCGCATCCGCATCCGCATCCTCTTTTGAAAAATGAGGATGTTGAGGATGTTTTCTACATTTGATTTTGATTAAATGCATATAAAATAAATATTATTTGGCATCTTTATCATGGGAGTTTATGGGAATAATTGTAATTTTGAATTTCGATTTCTGTATATATATATATATATATATATATATATATATATATATATATATATATATCTAGATGTATGATTATATAAAGATATCTCTATATATATATATATATATATATATATATATATATATATATATATATATATATATATATATATATATATATATATATATATATATATATTATATATATGTTAATTTCCTGCTCCCTTTTAATTCTAGAATTGTCTCTCGTCTTAATCTTTCCGATTCTATTCGCTGATCTGATAGAATTTCCGTATTCAACTGCTTCTCAAAGTCTAACTTCGTCACTCTTCTCTCTTTGTTGATAATAAACAAACATCCTATCTTTAACATAAAATGTCTTGAACTCAATTTCACCAACAGTGAAGGCGAATAAAGAAACTGGGAGTTCTGCTTTAGACTGTGAAAGTTTCCACAGTTACCCAGAAGCCATACAAGGGTTCATCCGTCCTTGCTGTGGAGCACGTTTCAGCATCTGGGGGCTCAGGTTTCACCCATTGATAGGTCGAGTTTGGGCAAGACTTATAAACTCGTCCGCTCTTTCTAGCCTTTCACTGACCCCTTATCTTTGCGGTGCAA
>JABUQX010143505.1:10000-17500 GCA_015478945.1 Trachelipus rathkii | reverse complement strand
CAGTTTCTTTTTCTTTACGAATAAAAGAATATAAGAATTACTTAATTTAATAATTTTAATAATAATTTAGTTTACTTATCAAGTTTTAAGAATTTTTACACATTTTTTCTTTTGAATTGAGATATGGGATAAAAAATTTAATGCTGAAAAAACATAAAGACTGCGTCAAGTTTTAATGAAACGCACCTCGCTTTAAGGGAAATATTAGTGTGTCACCTTTAATCTGTCACATAAAAATGATAAAAAATAGTTTTTATTGCGTGCCATTGTATTGAAGAGATGGTTAAATTTCATTATTTTATTAGTTTCATTTCGTTTTTGACTTCATTATATATATATATATTTTTTATATATATATATATATATATATATTCTATAAATAGTTATATATATATATATATATATAGTATATATATATATATATATATATATATATATATATATATATATATATATATATATATATATATATATATATATATATATATATATATATATATATATATATATATATATATATTTATATAAGATATATATATATATATATATATATATATATATATATATATATATATATATATATATATACATTGAAAAATGAGGGATAACAAGAAATAAATTGTATTTAGGGTTTTATGGATTTGCAAATTGTGTATGATATAGGGGATTGTTAGAAGTTCTATGGCAGGTGTGTTAGTGATATGATGCTGATGGTAGGCTTGAATGGAATCAAAAGTATGAATGACGATAGTGAAGTGTGTGAAAGTGGAGTTGAAAGCAATTGGTTTAATATTAATAGCGGAGTGTGAGGAGGGAGGGATATGTTATGTCTCCTTGGTTATTCAATTTGTATATGGATGGGGTTATGAAAGAATTAGAGGTGGGCAGGGAGATGTGTTAGAAATGATGGAGAATGGAAGAGAGTGGATGTGCCCCACCATATATGTGGGATAATTGGTTTTTGGGTATGAACTGGAAGAGCATGGGAGGATTAGTAGAGAGATTTGCAAGGTGTGTAAAAGGAGGGGTTTGAAAGTAAACGTAGATAAGAGTAAGGTTATAGCGTAGGTAAGAGCGTAGTAAGAAAGTTGTGAAGGCAGGAAGGTGGCTGGTGCAATTAAATCGTTGGTGGATGTAAAGGGACTAAGTCTTGAGTGCGCTAGGGACTTACATGAGGGTATGTTGTTACCTGTGTTAATGTATAGTAGTGAGACTATGGTCTGGAGTAAGAGGTATAGATCTAAAGTACAATGTGTTCAACATGGACAATTTTATGGGAGTGTTAGGTGTGAGAAGAATTGATAAAATGAGAAATGACCGTATTAGAGAGTTGTGTGTTGGGAAGAAAGGAGTAAATACATTGAATAAATGAAAGTACCTTCTGCCATCCATCATTAGTGACATAAAATGTTCTTCTTATAGTTGGCCGGCATAGTAAAAAAATTATGCGTTTTGTGATACAAGCATAAAATTTATACCAGTGTTGGTGCATTACATGAAGATGATTTTAAGATATTGGGGCACCTTATATTGCGCATGCGTGAGATTTGGGAGCTATTTTAATTTATTTATAATTTTTTACTGAACCTAGTTTAGATTTTGCATATTTTTGGGCTTGTGTACATTGATTATGGTATTTAAAAGTGAAAATAGAGTAAATCTATAATAAACTGATACTAACATATTTATTGAAACATAATAATTTAAGAGTTACATTTTAATTTTATTGTTTATGGATAAATACACAAAGTTTAAATTTGAACATATATAAATTTTCATTTATCGTACGCCACTGTGTTGAAAGTTAACCAAATGTGTTGAAAGTTAGTTAAAACACTCGTTAGGAAACCGTGGAACATTCTCTCTTGCATATGCATAGATCCGTGCATGGTAAATTGCTTTTCTTGCATTTGCAGCTTTTCTTGCATCCCCTCTTGCAACCACAACGAATTAGCTTCTCGCATGCTTTAGCTGCTTCAGGAATTGTTATCCACTCTGGAACATATAGGCCATCATTCACTTTACTCCAACCCCAACTTGTCACAGGAGGTAATACAGGACTTGGAATTAGTGTCTGCCCCCAGATGTAGCAACCCTGATATATGGCTCTCTTAACATGTTGTTTGAGTGCATCTAATGTTGGAGGAATTCTTTGTACTGAGCTTGTTCTTGTAAATAGCTTCTTTCTGGTTTTGTTGATATTGGTACTTGTGCTTGTGCGATCGTATAATAGTATGGTGAATCTCTCTATTGCGCACATCGTTTCCTCAGGAATACTGGTCGGGGTACAAGTCAAATTCAATAGTGCTTGTGTAAACTCTGGCATCGAATTCCAAGTACTCCACGCTGTCACTTTACCATGTCCAACAAAAGAAGAAACTGTCACATCCTGTTAACGCATGGAACATTGGGAGTGCCCTGCATTTTTCAGGTCCCAGGGCATTGGCAATCTCATGTGCAGCTATGTAACGGAACATTTTTCCAATTCCAAAAGCTAACCAAAGTTGAACATCATGTGGAAAGGTTTGCATTACCATCACAGATAGAACTACAACATCTGTATCAACGGTACGTATTAGTATCTTGTGGTGGCCACATTGAACTGCATGTGCAACATGCAATAAAATGCGGGTGTCAGCTTCCTCGTGATTACATGGAGAAAGCAAATGTAATAAAACTTGTGGTGATTTGCAGAGGATCTGATCTTCATCTGTAACGATAAGTGTCTTGTTAATCTCATCAAATGCTTCTATGACAGCTTTTGAGAGGAACCGAAATAGTTCTGTCTTGTTATCATCTACGCGCAAGAAGTCCTTCCAATTTCTCGGTATGGGTGCATTTCCAACCACACGCAGTCTCGCTCCCTTTCCTCTCTTGGCTCTTGCAGTACCTTTAATAGAATTTGATTTGTAAATATCCCACACAATATCTAAACGTGAGATCATATTGTCAAACTGCCTTTTCACATACAGAATGAAAACTAAGTTAGCATACTCATCAAATGTTTTGGCAAAACCATGAGACAACATATGAATGGTTGCAGATCCATCAACGACCACACTTGTAGTGGTGGGTTTCTCAGTTTGTGAAACGAAGTGTTTCAAAGCATGTCAATAGATCACTTTTTGTACCAATGTATAGTTTTCCATCTCTAGTTAATGAAGGAGGATATATCTGATTTTCATGTCTGAAAAATTCATCCAGATTTCCATTTCGGGTTTGGCAGGCAATATACAACTGAGAAAATAGTTCAACTTCTCTTTTCATGGACGTCAGTTTCGATCCTTCGTTTGAAGTCCTTTTAGTTGAGCTGGTAAATAATGGGAGGTTGTTTTGATGTATGACATCGTGTAATGATTTTGTTCTCTTTACAATACATTCTCCCACATATAAAGTTACCTGATCCTTTCCAATTTGTTGTATGTTTTGTATTGTTTTAGTAACGGAAGGGGAAGCAATTTCCTTACTTTCTAGATGCAACAAGTCCATGCTTTCCTCTTCAAATGGGTTTCCAAAATCCTCAAACACATGCACAAGTGATCGTACATCTTTTGCAAATGCTGTCTGGATGCTTGGTGTCTGTTCATGATGGCGTGTTTGCAATTGTTTTCCTATGTCTTTGAATGTTTTTTCAAACTCTTCAATTACTCTGGCAACCTCTGAACCTGCTACCATCCATCGACGAAGGGCATTAGCATTATCTAGGATTCCTATAGCACCTCCTTCCCCTTTTATACAAGCGTTGTTCTGCTCGTGAGCTTGATCAATGGCAATTGCAGAGAAAACGTTTAGTCTTTTGTACAACAAAATGGCCATCACTGAGCTCTTTGGCAATTGTAGGATGCTTGACTACTAACTCAGCCATATCTTTTAGATGAACTGGAAACCAAAAAAAAAAAAAAAAAAAAAAAAAGAAAAAAACATATGTGCCAGCTCTGTTAAAGCATCTAAGTACATGTCGAAAGAAGCCACTCGAAGAGAGCGTACAAATGTCAGTAAGCACAATTCCATTTCCATTACAATTGTCCAGTAATGAAACTGTGGATGTTTACGTTTTCTTTCTTCACACCACTGGTTAAAGTCTAAGCAAGACTTCCCATTTTCTTTAGTATTGAGGACATATGTATCATAAGCTTTCTGTTTAAGTATATATAATGCAACCACTGTTATTTGATGTGATCTTCTAGCTCTGGTAATGTGTGCTGCATGCAAGAATGACTCGGTTCCTGATGACGCTATATCAGCTTGAACCAATGCTTTTGTCCAACCACATCCTTCTAGGAACTTTCCAATACTTTTCAGAGCGGCAATTTCAATATGAAGCCCTCCAAACATAACCACAAAGTGGTCTTCTCCATATATATTAGGCCATTTCCATTGTATCTCCTTTGCTATGGCATATAAAGGCTGGTCAAATGTAAGAACTGGTATTTGTCCCGGGTTTAAATGGTTAACAGCAGTTTTCACTACGTTCATTGAATGTCTTATCATGGCCACTGTATGGGCACTCTCATGAAATAAAGGCAAAAGAGCTGTACGTGAAATTTGTGTGACCTCAGTTGACTGCTGATTTGCATGATATGCAGCCCATGATATATTCACTGGGGCGACTTGATTTGTTTCATCTAAAATCTTTCTTGCATTCTTCAACCACTCGTGTTCTTGGTTTATATGTTCCTGGAAGGCTGTCCTCTTCAGTGATGTAATAATAGCTGTAGATATAGGTGAACCTTTCACCTTAACATTAACTGGCGTAGCATCTGTGTAACTGGTTGGTAGTTGATGCAATATTTGTGTTTGGAGTTTTAGCATGAATCGGCAAATGAATGCTACTGCTTACGCAATCAATACTATCTGGATCAAAGAAATTCCAGTTCCATGGAAAGAATCTTTTGCCGTAGTTGGAGGAGGGGTTATGATCTATGTTGCCTACAGCTGGGGTAGTAAATACATTTTTACTTAGAGATAGATAATGAATATACTACATTATGATGATAATAACTTTCACACACACTGTTCCCCATTTGTGATGACAGTCTTAACACACGATCATATGATACACTAAGACCTAGATGAAATAACCTATCAACAAGCTCTTTTTTACGAGTATGAGCATGTATCATCAGGCCAATGTAGATTGGAACAGGTGTTTCCTGAGCAATACTGTGTCGAACAGATGATAGAGTGTCTCCTTGTTTGCGTTTGTATGCTTAGGCCGTTGAAATTCATTAGCTGGCCTATGGAAAGGGAAGCAGGTGTTGCTGGTTCAGCATTTTGATCTTTAATGTTTGAACCTTCCAATACCATGTTGATTAGAGCTAACAAAATAGTGGAAACAGAGTTCTCATGGCAACTTTCTTGAAATGACTCATCAAAAGAATGTGCTGGCGAAACATGTCTTGACGTACAATCTGTGCTGCTCGTGCAAGAATAACTGCATCATTGTCGTTGTCCTTTTCATGTGCTTTTTCTAAGGTAGCACCAATATCCTCATCAAATGCTGATAAAACCTCTCGACCCTTGTTGTAGGACCGTATATCTGGAAAATGCGGAAGTATTCTATATTTTAATCTAGTGCTGTGAACTTTCGAATCAAGATTGATCCCAAAACTTTGCAGTCTCGTGACTAGTTTTACTAGATGAAATAATTTAAATATTGTGGCACACTCTGATTGCTCATGTGTCTCCTCAATGTACATAACTAATTCTACGAAAACAATACCTGATATTTTATTTTCCTTGTCTGTTCCAGTCTATTGTGCTGTCCTGACAGCTCTTGTCCGATTATATAGGCCTACTAAACAGTTAATGTGATATTTAGCTTCCAAAGCAACCATGTCACCTGCACTCAATCGAGCCAGGAGTTCTGTGTCCTCAAGTAATGTTGCACTTGCTCTTACACGTCTGTCTAGCTGAAATGTTGAAGCTTGACGCCAACGTTCATTAGTATTTGCTGATTCTCCACAAAAAAAGCAAGTTTCGGGGGTAATCTTCTCCGAGTATGATCTTGTCCTCTTACGTTTGATAGCTTGATCCTCATCTTGATGGTTTACTCTGGTTCTAATTGTTACTAAGAGTCATTTCAATACCCACATAATTAGTTACTCGATTTAAATTCAATTGCTTGGGCAGAGAACTTAGTTCATCAAATTTTATAAGATTTTCAGCCAATACTTTGTAGCTGGAACCAATGTCTTTTCTCTTTGATAAATTTGGATTTGCTAACGGTTGCAATGTACCGTCTTGTCAAATGAAACATAACTCCCAATTTTTCGTCGTCGGTTGTTGTTGCGATGTTGAAGGTGCTAAAGGGTCTATGAGTACAACCTTCTTAGACATGATTAACTTTTCTTCATCAAGATACAGATGAAATTATCACTTAGCAATTCTTATTCATCTGTAATAAGAAAAGAGGGTAGTTTAGTGATCAAAGGATTGCAATTAATATTTATTTATACGCAATGCAAAGAAATAATAGCATTAAATTTAAACAGTCATATAAACCCTTACAATGGAATTTAAAGTGCCCCAATATCTTAAAATTAAGTTCATATAATGTACCAACAATGATAAATATTTTATGCTTATATCACAAAATGCACAATTGTTATACAATTCTATACTATGCCGGCCCACTATAATCTTTATAATTTATATTTCTCATAGTAATATGTTATTATATAAAACCTTTATTTAAAATATTATGTTTAAATTCAGCATGAAAAATCTAAGTATAGCATTATTTTAACTTTCTTATAAAACTAAATTTATGCGAAGAGAGAGAGAGAGAGAGAGAGAGAGAGAGAGAGAGAGAGAGAGAGAGAGAGAGAGAGAGAGAGAGAGAGAGAGAGAGAGAGAGAGAGAGAGAGAGAGAGAGAGAGAGCAATGTAATCTAACTCATATCATAAGTAAATGACAAAGGATGCTTTTAAGATAAAAGCATCTTTCCCGCTGAATTAATCTTTTTTCAGCAATACAAATCATTAAAAATTAGCTTCTTCCTATTCAAAAAGCACATTTCCGCTTAATATTCGAATTTATTAAAAGCAATAAAATTCTTTAAAATTATTTTACTTAAAAAATCAAATTTAATTTAGAAAAATAAAACACATATCGTATGCTAAATCAACTCTCGAAGGGAAGTTTTTGAAAGCTTTTACCTTCTCAGCGTCCGTAGTCTGTACGGCAGTGACGTCACTTAGTGTGGAGAATTATATCTTTCTCACATTGAAAGAAATCGAAGTAAAGTAATAAATCAAGCAAATATATGCTTTTAATAATTATATGCTATAATATTAAATAAATTTCGAATAAATATCCAAAATAGAATTATTTTCTGTAGTGAACAATAGCTTTTTAAAAAGCCAGTTGATCCACAGTTTTTTTATATATTTTTTTAACCTTTGTCGAGAAAGGAAATTTTTTCACAAGAACGTCTCTCTATATATTCGAAATCAGAACTTTCGATCCGTAAGCCTGATTTATTGTCATAATACAATG
>JABUQX010143503.1:12500-14200 GCA_015478945.1 Trachelipus rathkii | reverse complement strand
TCTCCTCCCTGACCTCCTTTCCCTTCCATCATCACTCCCAAGTATTTGAATTTATCCACCTGCTGTAGTCCTCTTCCTTCTATATTGATGTTCAGTTCTGTTCTTTCTCTAGCTATTCTCATTACCTCCGTCTTCTCCGTGTTCATCTTCATACCGATTTCTCCCATTTGGGCATCCCATCTGTTCAGCATTTCCTGCAGGTCCGCTCCCTCGCCTGCTATCAATGCTGCATCATCTGCGTATAGTAGTGTGTGCTCATTGTCTACCTGTCTACATATTCTCTTCAGTCCGTAATCCATGTATAATATGAATAGCAGGGGCGAGAGCACACTGCCCTGTCTCACTCCTGAACTCACCTCAAACCATCCTTCCTCTCTTACTTCTCCCCTTATCTTATTTCTTGTACTGCAGTATGTACTTTTTATTGCTCTTTTTAATTTTTGTGGTATTTCATACTCTTGTTCGTCCAGTGCTCGAAATAGATTTTCTCTATCAATCCTATCAAAGGCTTTTTCAAAGTCTACAAACGCCACATCTGCTCCTTTATTCCATTCTATTGTTTTTTCTATCATCATTTTCATGTAGAAGATTGGATCCATTGTACTTTTTCCCGCTCTGAAGCCATACTGCCAACTTCCTAGTTTATCTTCAACTTTGATTCTCAGTCTCCTTTCCAATATTCTCTCGTATATTTTGCTAGCAACATTCAGTAAAGCTATCCCTCTGTAGTTGTTACAAATTCTTTTATCTCCTTTCTTATATATAGGGCAAATCACCGCTCTACTCCATTCGTCAGGTATTCTCTCTTTGTCCCATATCTCATTCAGTAATTCTAGTAGCCATACTTCCACTCCTTCTCCAGTCTTGTATAATTCAGCATTCAGTCCATCGGTTCCTGGGCTTTTTCCATTTCTTAGCGTTTTAATTGCCTCTCTTATTTCCTCCAGCAATATCCCCTCTGTCCTTTCTCCTTCCTCCACCACCTCCCGTTCCCTCTCCATCTGCACCTCCTCAACCTCAAATCTCAACAATTCCTCAAAGTATTCTCTCCATCTTTCCAACACCTCCTCCTCCCCTACCAACGTTTCTCCCTCCTTATTCATTATGACGTGCGTTTCTGGTTCTTTCGAGGTTCTCATACTTTTAGCCAATCCATAGATTAATTTTTTTGTTCCCATCATGTTCTCTTTCAGTTCTGACCCTATTTTTACCCATGATTGCTTCATACTCCTTCTTTTTATCCTTTCTGCAATGTTTCTGGCTTCAACATAATCCAATCTATTTTCTTCAGTTTTTACTTTCATCCATTTCCTGTATGCCCTATTCTTATCAGTTATGGCAGCCTTCACTTCATCGTTCCACCATGCTGTCTTTTTCCTCCTCCCTCTACTTATTCTCTTTTCTCCCAGGACCTCTTTTGCTGTTCCCATCATATTTTCCTTAAATTTATTCCATTTTTCATCTATTGTTTCTCTCATATTTCCTACTTGCATCTTTCTTCTTTTTAAGGTCTCATCAAATTTCTCCTTCGTTGCCTGGTCCTTTAGTTCTTCTAGCAGATATCTCTTTTTAACCAATTTCCTCGGCTTATCTCTCTCTCTCCATCTCAGTATCCCAATTACCATCCTGTGGTCCGAATCCAAGGATACGTTCGGTAGGCTCTTCACGTCCATAAATATATTCTTTTTATTGGTCAAAAC
>JABUQX010143503.1:0-7500 GCA_015478945.1 Trachelipus rathkii | reverse complement strand
TCGGGAAACCGATTATTCCCATCGTAGGATGTTTGGTGGCAGGTGACCAATCGGAATCTATTAAAGGTGCTATACTATCACATGAAACTTGATTGTTGAGCACTTGGTAAAATTTAGAACAATTGCAGTTAGAACTGGCCGCTGTTTCTATTGACTGACGGGTTAAGAGTGGCTATGCGCAGTAGATGGATTCTTTAATAAATTCTTATAATCTTATCGAACGTTGGTTAGATTTATAGGGTAATTTTTTCTGGAGAATGTTATTTTTAATACTGGAGTAAGGTGGAAATGTGAAAAAAGTTCCGGTTTTGGCCCAACAGTCTCTATGCTCATCTGCTCTAACGGAGAATTGGCGCAGGGTGCTACCAACATAGATGCTAGTACAAGTACCAGAAGAGTATTTGTAGATATCTGATTAACGTAAATGAGTTCGTAAAGGATCTTGGTGACTTAGGAGAGGGTAAAGACAAAAATAAATTTCAAATGGGGGTAGCAGTTATGTAGAATTAAAAGAAGTTCATTTTTCATTTTGGTATAGTAGTGGTCAGTGGTCATAGAAAGGAAGATTAATGTAGAAGGGTTGTTTAGATGCTGACCGTGTGGGATTATGAATTTCATATGATTTGTTTAAAAATCTTTTTATTAACGTATAAATCAAGAGTGAAATATTTGACTAGGGAGAAAATTTTGAATACCATGACAGTTGGAGATCTTTTGAAAAGCTCTGTGAAATAAAGTTTTTATGCTGTTGCACTTATAGCGGGAAAGAATATGGCTGAAAAATTTTAAAGCTAAATTAGTGAAAATGGGTTCCGGTATATACTTAGTTATAGTATGAGGATTTTTTTTTATTATTATTATTTTTTTTTTTGTGATTTGAATGACTAAAAAGGATAATGTATTGTTGGATTCTTCCTCTTTTGTAAATTTAATATTGGGTAATTGTTTGCTAAGGAAGTTTAAGAAGGGTGCAACTTTGTGCTTATCAGTGAAAAGTAAAAATGAATGGTCCATATATGATTTGTAATGAGGTTTGATGTAAGAAGGTGCTTTGTCGCGCCAGATGGATTCGTTATATTATAAATATGAGTTAGCTAAGATAGCGTTAAGGGGTGAGCCCATAACTAAAGAATCAGTTTGTAAATAGAGTTATTTGTCGAAAAAGAAATAAGTATCAGAAGTTACCAGATTTAAAAGCTCTTTGAATTCAGATTTAGTGAAATTTAAAAAGGTACTTTGGGTATGAAATATATTGTTCAAAATGATGTTGATGGCTTTGAAAGTGGGAATGTTAGTGTATATGGACTGGAAATGGAAACCAGACAAATAAATGTATAAATTAAAGCAAATTTTGCATAAAGGCTTTATTTATTTTCAGTATGTTTGGAGCTTTGGTTCTGCTTTTTATTATTATTATTATTATTATTATTATTATTATTATTATTATATATTATTAGTTTATATATATATATATATTATATTATTATATTAGTATATTTTGAGTGGAGTGTATTAGTTAAGGTATATATATATATATATATATATGGCATGAAAAAATAATACAGAAATTTGCTGCAAGAAAAGAAAGAAAAAATCTTTATAAGTAATATATATATATATATATATATATATATATATATATATATATATATATATATATATATATTATTGGGTCGCGCAAGGTTCTCTTCTTTAAAGAGTATATAGTGGTATGGCAGCATATATATATATATATATAGATATATATATTTATTTAGTTATTGATATATATATATATATATATATATATAGCATATATATATATATATATATATATATATATATATATATATATATATTGATTTGTCTAATTAAGAATTCCTTTGATCCTCACGAGCCGCCACCGATATATATATATATATATATAGCAGTGAAATTTAAAACGTATATATTAAGTTGGTTATTATACATATATATATATATATAGAATATATATATAGTTATTGTTGTTATATATATATATATATATATATATATATATATATAGTTATATATATATATATATATATATATATATATATATTCTATAGAGAGAAGCCCTTTGATTCTTTTTTTTTTTAGTATTATGCTTTACTGTCACTTTATTTTATTACTAAATGTACACAAATTAAAAACATTGTTTAAGACACTTTTTTTTATAATGAAATAAATTTTAAAAAGGATAGCTAATTTTCGTCCCGACACGCGAGACCTCTTCAGGCTAAGGGACTGAATTTCTTTCTTGATCTTCATCAGATCAAGGAGGGGGTGTTGTAGTACGCTCAAAAGTTCACCCTCTAGCGCAAATTACGCAGATGAGCACAGACGCAGGCTTTAAAGTGAGGGAGACTAAATTCAGCAGGACATACAGAAGATGGAAGAGAATTCCACAGAACAGAGGTGGCGGAAAGAATGAAGCACCACAGCGAACTAGCCTGGAGTTACCAATATCAACACAAAGCTTGTGCGCAGATACAGCACTCCTGGTGCTACGAGGGCGTCGTAAAGGTGATGGTACGCAATAAGTTCCCTCGAACACTTGCCGCTGGGGTGCCTATAGAATAGAGATAAAGCAACAACAGAACAGTTTTAAGCCTTTTGGCCTTTGACTCGACCCTATCCAAAAGCCGGGTGAAACCAGAGCCCCCACCCCAGATATGAGAGCAGTACCCCATACAAGGGCTGAGACCCTTGTATAGCTGGAGCAACTGAGAAGAGAAAAAGAGTCTCGTCGCAGTCTAAGCAGAACTCCCAGTTTCTTTGAGGCCACCCTAGCAACCGTTGTGACATGAGGTTTCCAAGACATTTTTTTTTGTTTATGTTAAGGCCAAGGATGTTTTTATTGTCAACAGGAGAGACGAGAGTACCATCGAAAGAAATAGGAAAGTTAGAATGCGTTTTAGAGAAGGAGATTTGCAGAAGTTGAGTTTTTAAAGAATTGAATTTCACAAGGTTGAGACGACCCCTTCCGGAAATTCTATCCAGATAAGCGAGAATAGAATAGGAAAGATTAAGACGAGAGGCAATTCTAGAAGAAAGAGGAGGCAGAACTGAAATGAGTTGAAGAATGAAGGGTCGAGTCATCGGTATATGAGTGGATAGAGTTAGATGTGCAGGTGAGAAGATCATTAATGAAAAGTAGGAATAAAGTAGGAGATAAGACAGAACCCTGAGGAACACCACTTATGACATGAAAAGAAGAAGAAGTCGCCCCATCAACAATAGCCGATATTTAGAGATTTGAAAGAAAGCTAGACATAATTAAGCAAAGAGAAAGAGGAAACTCAAAGGAGGAGAGCTTGGAGAGCAGTGACGTTTGCCATACTCGGTCAAATGCTTTGGATTTGTCAAGCGCCACCACGCAAGTCTCCTAGTTCCTAAGAGCTGAAAACCATAAATCTGTTATATAGAAAAATATATCGCCAGAAGAACCTTGAGCGCTGAAAGCCGTACTGGCTATCGGAAAGAAGGGAATGAGTTTCCAGATGATCTAAGAAGTGAGAGTTGAGAAGGGTTTCAAAGATCTTAGATAGAATACAAGTGAGAGCTATAGCGCGATAGTTAGAAGGATCAGGGCGGCTTCCTTTTTTCGGAATAGGTTGGACATGTGCGAGCTTCCAACACTGAGGGAAAGTGCTAGTATTGAGACATAACGAGGGGCGGGTATAGCACGGAAGCACACTCCCTCAAAACTTGTGGAGGAATGCCATCTGGGCCACCCGTCTTCCTATCTCATAGATTTCAGCCTCTGCTGCACCGGATTAAATGCACCACAGCAAAGACATAGGACACCTGAGAGGAGAATAGAGGAGAAATGCCAGAATCGTCTAGGGTTGAGTTAGTGGAAAATAGGAGGCCGAAGAGATTGACCTTTTCAGTTGGAGAATTAACAACAGAACCATAAGAGGAAAGGGGGATTTACAGAAGTTGCTAGAGATGTTTTTGGCAAGAGGCCAGAAAGATTTGTCAGTAGGAGAACCAAGGAAGTTAGAGCACTTTCGTTTGATGAAAGCCCACTTTGCTCGTCGAAGAGTACCCTGCAACGATTTCTAGTTGAATGAAAATTGGCGAGAGTGATTGGAGAACGAGAATTTTTACCACCCCCGATAAGCACTGTCTCTAGCCTGAATGGCCAGAGAACAAGGACGATCGAACCATGGATTATGAGGAGAAAGATTTAGTTTGAAGAAGGAATGAACTGGTTAGTCCTTATCGACGATTACAGTTCCTCATTATCTTTTAAATATTTATACATCCATTATTCCTAACTGAGGTAGCCAATTTGTTATCATCTGCAAACTTGGAAACCTTACATTTAAGTCCCTGGTCTAAATATTTTATACATATATGAGAAACAGCCACTTGACCTAAGAAATCGTTACGGACCATAAACATGTCTCCTCATTTCCATTAATAAATACTTTTCATATTCATTAATTATTATTATTATTATTATTATTATTATTATTGTTATTATTATTATTATTATTATTATTATTATTATTATTATTATTATTATTATTGGTTATTATTATTATTATTATTATTATTATAATCATCATTAATATTATATTATTACTATTATTATTATTATTATTATTATTATTATTATTATTATTATTATTATTATTATTATTATTATTATTATTATTATTATTATTATTATTATTATTATTATTATTATTATTATTATTATTTATTATTATTATTATTAGTTATTATTATTATTATTAAGAGATTCTAAGGAATCAAAAATTTTGATCGCTTAAATAATTTTGGAGGGTTGAACCCCTGACTCTGTCTACAGCCTTGTGTGTGTGTGTATATATATATATATATATATATGAGAAGAGTAGATATATATATGCAGTTATTATGTTATATATATATATATATATAAGGTTGCTGTTATATGTTATGTTGTTATGTTATGTTATTATGTTATACATATATATATATATATATATATATAAATAAGCTGTGGGAGGTCGTAAAATACCCTTCCGACCCGACCCCAAATTCAAATTTGATTTTCGACTCGACTCCGACTGACCCGTCTCCACTTAAAAAAATTTTCGACTATGACTCCATTCTAAACAAAAATTTTCGACTCCGACTCCGACTCCGACTCCAGCAGTCAAATTCCAAATTTCGACTCTGACTTAGCTTAGTGCTTACAAAGTTACAATAAAACATTTTTTTGTTTCAACTATTTTTTTTCGCTTGCTTTTGAGAATAAAAAAATATACCACTTTCCAATGAATCTAATCTCCAAATGCAATACGGTAAAATACCGTAAAGACTAGAGGTGTAGCAGATATCCGCATCCGCATTTTTTTTTTCTACCCGCATCCGCATCCGCATTCGCATCCGCATGAATTTTTTTGCGGATAGTGGATAGTATTCATTTATGAATTATGAGACTAAATGTTCCTCAACTTTCTATAACGCAAGATGTTCAGACTCGTTGGAATAGTAGTTGGTACATGCTTGAGAGGATGGGAGAAATAAATGAAGCTGTCTCCCCTGGGCAAGATCCAATGTTGGGCTCAGGCGTAGCCTAAATTTCCGCCCCCCTAAAAATGGACATAAAATTCGGAATTTTCAGCCGATTTTGACTATATAAGCACCAAAATGTAGCTTGTTTTGCCCTCTAAAACGTTGCTTTCCGGTGTTTTTCTGTGTCTGTAGTCATTCTTTCAGAATATTCAATTTTTCAAAACCCATGTTTTTGACATTCTTCGTATCAACTTCCAGAATTTATTCCGAAATGACTTCAAACTTGAAATATGCATAGATAGGTTCATTTTCTAAAATAGTACAGAAGTACTTTTTCGATTTTTTGAGTTTTGTGCTCAGCGTTGTCTAATTTCCAAACCCATTTTTTTTTAAATTTTGAAATGAAAAATTGGAATTTGTTCAGGCGAAGTGGATGAAATTTTCAGGGCATATGTAATCGGGCAAGATGCATCTTTTTTACTTAGATAATTTTTGTGTATACTGAAATTTTTTTTTTTTTTTAAATTTTCGAAATTTTTTTTTGTTGAAAATTTGTTCCAGAAATAAATCAAAAACTAATGCATATACAAAGAAATGATCTAAGTAAAAAATGTGCATCTCCCCCGACTACATAAGCCCTGAAAATTTCATCCATTTCGCCCAAACAGAAAAAAAATTATCTCAATTTTTCATTTCAAAATTCAATTAAGTTCGAAAAAGTACTTCTGTACTATTTTCGATAATGGACCTATCTATGCATATTTCGGAAAATATTCTGGAAGTTGATATGAAGAATGTCAAAAATATGGGTTTTGAAAAATTGAAAATTCTGAAAGAATGACTACAGACACAGAAAAACACCGGAAAACAACGTTTTAGAGGGCAAAAAAAAGCTACATTTTGGTGTTTATATAGTCAAAATTGGCTGAAAATTCCGAATTTTATGTCCATTTTTAGGTGGGGTTGAAAATGGAGCTCAGTCCGAGCCCAACATTGGATCTTGCCCTTATGTTTCGAACAAACACAAAGGTGAAAGGCTTGACAGGTGATGATAATACGATTTTAGGCAATTGTATTACTCTTCTTAAACCGTTTGAAGATGTAACTAAGACTATTATCTCAGAAAATTCTTGTTTGCCAGACGAGATTCCTTTAGATGCAACGACGGAAGCTGTGCTAAATGCTGCTATTAAAAGTAAGGGACTTTCAAAGGTGACTGAAACAATAATAGATAATAAATTTCAAAATCTGCAAAACGATTACAAATGTGCAATAGCAACTTTTCTAGATCCTAGATACAAAACCAAATTTCTTGAACCATGTGTTTCACAAAGGGTTAAAATTTATTTAGTATGCCTATGTGATGAAATGCTGCTAAAGCCAGAAATTTCACCAGCCAATAAAAAGGAAAAGATTGCAGAAACAGACACACATTTACTATCTGTTAGCGAAACCATTGCAGAATCCATAAACGTTCTTTTGGCTTCTAGCAGCGATGAAGAGTCTTGTTCAGAGGTGTCAAAGGACACTCTGTCATTGATCGAAGATTATCAAAAGCGAAACTCTGGAATCGGATAAAGATCCATTGGTTTGATGGCGTGATAATTGTAAAACTTTTTCACATCTTGCAGAACTCGGCAGGGAATACTTAGCATGCCCTTCAATAAGTGTAGCTGGGGAGCATTTTCAGCAAGTAGATCTCATTTACGAAGAAAGAGAAGCAAACTCTCCCTTGAAAGGGCTTGAAGCTTTAGTTTTTTTAACATTATTTGAGAATTACTAATTTCAAGTATTATTCACATGTAAATCTTTTTTTCAAATGGGTTGAGGCTGGGGAAAGAGATTAGTGGGGTGCAAAGAGTTGGGTCCATATCTCGCAATCTGGTAACACAGGTATATATAGCAGCAGCAGGTGATATATATATATATATATATATATATATATATATATACATATATATATATAGTTATATATGGTTGCTA
>JABUQX010143502.1:40000-45467 GCA_015478945.1 Trachelipus rathkii | reverse complement strand
ACGTCATAAAATAACTCCCAAATTTGGCAACTCTACTCATAAGTAGAGTTAAGAAAAATATTTTTTTTTTAGAAATTAAATAAAAAAATTATTTAATATATATATATATATATATATATATATATATATATATATATATATATATAGAGTATATATATATATATATATATATATATATATATATATATATATATATATATATATATATATATATATATATATATATATATATATATATATATATATATATATATATATATATATATATATATATATATATATATATATATATATATATATATATATATATATATATATATATATATATTGCCGCTACCGTGTAGCACAAACGGTAGAGAGAGAGAGACACATGGCAACGGCGCGGGTTCGAATCCTAGGGGATCCCAGGCAGAATACCTAGTTCTCCTTGAACAGGGCTATGCACGTGAGTCAAGATCTTTAAAAAATATATATATATATATTTAGAGAGAGAGAGAGAGAGAGAGAGAGAGAGAGAGAGAGAGAGAGAGAGAGAGAGAGAGAGAGAGAGAGAGAGAGAGAGAGAGAGAGAGAGAGAGATACTAAAATTTACTATATTGAGACCGGATTGCCAAGGTGTAAGAAGCGAAGGAAAAAGTCCCAGATTGGGGACTCATGCGGGGGCAACGCTAAGTTCGAGCACGTAAAGATTTTAAGTGTGATTAGAGGCTGTATTTTGGATCACCCTGTCAATCAGTCTAGGTTTAACTCTAA
Source organism: Trachelipus rathkii (assembly GCA_015478945.1). Lineage (NCBI taxonomy): Eukaryota > Metazoa > Arthropoda > Malacostraca > Isopoda > Trachelipodidae > Trachelipus > Trachelipus rathkii. The sequence goes on along the minus strand of JABUQX010143502.1, from coordinate 44,714 downwards.
ACTGCAAGGTAGATAGCCATCCTCCCTCATGATGAAACTGTGTTGTCAATAACATTAAGAATGCATACGTGGTTTTGTGATATGCTGAATTATGGAAACTACGATGAATATAACTGGTTTGCAAGGTTTTTGGATCACGCACAATGCAGGATTAAAAGGAGAGTAGTATTTGACTCTTGAAACCAAGGTGTAATTGCCGGACGGACAGGTATGGTAGAACTATAAGATGGTTAAAGAGAAACTTCCTCCGGTTTTAAATTATTGTAGGGTTGGTAGCTCGTGGGTACGAGTTATCCTGGTCTGTTATTGTTTTGCAACATTTTAATCAAGCAGGTTACGTGTGTTTTCAAGGTTTATGTGTTTATATTTTCAAGATTTAGGTTTGAAAAATGTCGTACTCATTGAGCGTGAGTACGTGATAACCTGGTTTATTTTTGTTCAAGATTTGAAATATGTATTTGTTTTGTCCCGGTTTTCATGTTATTTAGCTTTATGAAATTTAATTATTGATATGGAGATTGACAAGCTGTATGTTAAAATTATATTATAAAGTATTTAACTAATTAATGGTGGTTATAGTCAAGAAGGAAATTGTCATGTATGAATTATAAAATTACGAAAATCTTTATTAATTATTATACCTCCGCGTTGAACAGCAGACAATAAGAGGAAAGAGCTTTCACGGTTAAAAATATATATATATATATATATTATTATATATATATATATATATATATATATATATATATATATATATATATATATATATATATATATATATATATATATATATATATATATATATATATATAAATATATATATTTAAATACATACCCATGTTTTCGGTTCACGAGCCGCTACTGGTGCCTATGTAAATATAAACATTCCTATAACACGTCTCGAGAATCTCGAATCTCCTAACTTCGATGTTCTGTGGCTTAAAATATTTCTTCCTTCTACTACAATATTCTTATGCTTCTGCTACTGTTCTCCTAACTGAACAGATTTTCACGCCTTTTTGATTACCTTACTACTTCTCACGAGACTGTTATATCTTCTCATCCAAATACTGAGGTCCTCTATTTAGGGGATTTCAATGTACACAAAACTGAATTGTTGGGTTCCTCTCGTACTGATTTAGGTGGGGAGGAAGCCGAATCATTCAGTATTCTCAACGATCTGGAGCAACTGATTAAATAACCAACACACATTCCGGATCGTTCCAACCGATTCTTGAACACGCTTGACCTATGTTTCAATTAATTTAGTCTCTATAAATACAATTCACCTTCGCTCCTACTGCAAATTCGACAACAACCCATCACTTGGCCTTAATACTTTCTCCAACATCTCCATCCTTTTTTTGGCCCTATGCGGTTTTTCTGGCACTTTGATCAGGCCGATTGGGGGCATTGCGTCGTTTCTACGCTAACTATAATTGGAAGTGACTGCTTTGACTCTATGACGTTTAGATTCTGCCAATAAAGTGGAACTGGGTAATTACAATAGATGAGCAGGTTCATTCTTCTTGACTAACCTTTTTTTTCCTCCAATCCATTCTCATCCTTTGTGCTTGTTTCCTGACCATTCGAGACAATGCTTATCGGGTGTGGAAAAATTCTCGTTCTCCTATCACTCTTGCCAATTTTCAATCAGCTAGAAATCATTGCAGGGATACTCTTCGACGAGCAAAGCGGACTTTCATTAAACGAAAATGCACTGACCCCTGGTTCTCCTACTGACAAATCTCTCTGGCTCTTGACAAAAACATCTCTAACAACTTCTGTAAATCATCCTTTTCTCCTCTTATTCGCTCTGATGATTCTTGTTAATACTCCAACTGAAAAGGCCAATCTCTTCGGCCTCCTATTTTCCTCTAATTCAACCCTGGACGATTCTGGTATTCCTCTTCCTCCTCCTTCTCCTCTCAGGTGTCCTATGCCTTTACCTGTCATTTCATTTGATCGGGTGCATGAGCTTCTGAAATCTATGAACGTTAGGAAGGCGGGTGGCCCGGATGGCATTCCTCTCCGAGTTTTGAGGAAGTGTGCTTCCGTGCTGACCCCACCCCTCGTTCAACTATATTCTCTATGCCTCAATACTAGTACCCTCAGTATTGGAAGCGCGCATATGTCCAACAACCTATCCGAAAAAATGATGCTGCTCTGATCCTTCTAACTATCGCCCTAAAGCTATCGAAAAACCTATTCTTTTCTAAGATCTTGAAAACCTTCTCAACCCTTCACTTCTAGATCATCTGGGAATCTCTTCTCTTCTTTCTGATACCCAGGGGGCTTTCGGTGCTCTCGAGAGATCTACTGGAAGGACATATACTCTCTTATTTAACAGATTTTATGGTTTTCCGCCCTTAGGGAACTACATGAGATTTACGTGGTGGCGCTTGACATATCCAAAGCATTTGACCGGGTATGGCACGCGTCACTGCTCTCCAAGCTCCCTTCCTTTGGGTTTCCTTCTTCTCTTTGCTTACTTATGTCTAGCTTTCTTTCAAATCGCTCAATGTTGGCTGTTGTTGATGGGGCGACTTCTTCTTTTTCTGTCAATAGTGGTGTTCCTCAGGGTTCTGTTTTATCTCCTACTTTATTCCTGCTTTTCATCAATGATCTTCTCACCTGCACATCTAACTCTATCCACTCATATGTCGATGACTTGACCCTTCATTCTTCAACTCACATCACCCTGCTCCCTTTACTTCTAGAATTGCCTCTTGTCTTAATCTTTCCGATTCTACTCTCGCTGATCTGGATAGAATTTCAGGGTTGGCGTCCTCAAGCTTGTGAAATTTTATTCTTTTAAAAACCCAACTTCTACAAATCTCTCTCCTCTAAGACACTTAACTTTTCTATCTCTTTCGACGGTTCTCTCGTCTCTCCTGTTGACAATATAAACATCCTTGGCCTTAACATAAACAAAAAAATGTTTTGAAAACCTCAAATCACAGTGGTTGCTAGGGCGGCCTTAAAGAAACTGGGAGTTCTGTTTAGAGTGCGAGACTTTTTCCTCTTCAGTTACTCCACCTATACAGTGGTCCATCCACCTGTAAGGAGTACTGCTCATCTGTAGGGGCGGGGGGGGGAGGGGGCTCTGTTTATCCGGCTTTGATAGGGTCGAGTCAAAGGCCAAAGACTTATAAAATGTCCTGTACTTTCTAGTTCACTTGACCCTTTATATTTGCGGCGCGATGTTGGTGCTTTTCCCTTTTCTATAGGTACTGTAGAGGCAAGCGCCTGGGAGGAACTATCAACTGGCGCCTTCACCACCCATGACGCCCGCAGCACAAGGTGCCGTTTGCGTTGATGTTAGTACCAGACTGGTCTGCCAGTGCGCTTCTTTCTTCCTGCCACCTCTGTTCTGTGGAATTCTCTTCCATCATCTGTGTTTCCTACTCAATTTAATTTCCCTCACTTTAAAGCCTGCGTCTGTGCTCATCTGCGTAATTTGCGTTAGATGGATTTTTGAGGCGTTCAATACCTAAGCTAGCTGAAACCCCGAATGGCAGTGACAACTGTAAAAAATAAATAAATAAAAGGTTCTAATAAGGAAGGAATTCCTTAAGCTAGCTGAAACCCCACAAGATTGGCACCTCCGACGGTGAACCACTTCTAGAACATTAAAATATCATAACCGATTATTTGCTCACTACACAAAAAAAAAAGAGAGAGAGAGAAGTGGAAGCCGCCTTATCTGCAACCCCGTGGCAACAGCACTGATAGTGACGATGGTGGCTTTTCAGCAAATGTAAACCTACTGGAAGATATGAGACTTGATATGTTAGGCTTCTGATAGTTCATGGCCGAAATTGCATTCACCTTCAAAGGAATCACACCAAGGAACCTCATCGAAAAAACTGAAGAGACAGTCATCAAGGAGCAAAGATAATTCAAATTTGCAGTCTGTGAAAGAGGAGATGAGGCTCTACGAAAACATGAGATGCTGCCTACAGAAGAGAATCCTTTCATGCGGTGGCATGAAAATGGGCCAAGGTTTTCATTATTATCAGTGCTTGCAGGCAAATAATTATCAGCACCTCCTTCATCAGTCGAGAGAGAGCGTATTTATAGTGTAGGTTAGGTAGGAATGTAAACACCCCAAAAAGGACCAGATACTAGTGAAAGCTTAATGTTTTTGCATCACAATTTGTGAATTTTTGAATTTGAGTATTGAATGATATCTATCTTTATCTTAAAGGAGTATTTTATTATGTCATGTTTGAGTAATAGCGTTTTTTATTTTATCTTTTCGGCTGATTAATTTTTATTCTTTATATTGTAGCTAGTTAAAGAATCTTCTTGTAAATTGTAATCATGTTAAAACATAAAAGCTAGTAGCTAAACTTTGTTAATACTTACTTGAAAATGGAAATGGAATATTTTTTAAATAAACACAAACATAAAGAAGTTATTAATATTATATTTGCAATTATTATTCCTTAAAGGTACTATTTTAATTTATAAAATAAATATACTTGGGCACAACCAAATATGAAATATAAATGACTAAGTATTGTTTGTACAAGGAATGCAATCTTGAGTTGCCTAGCAGTGCACAAATGTTCTATCTTATTACTGTGTATTTATTATATTAATTAAAGTATCGGTATCGGTATCGGCACCTAAAAAAATAGAGTATCGGTATCGGTATCGGTATCGGCCTCTTTTCTGGTATCGGTACATCCCTAATATATATATATAT
>JABUQX010143502.1:30000-32500 GCA_015478945.1 Trachelipus rathkii | reverse complement strand
TTATTATATATATATATATATATATATATATATATATATATATATATATATATATATATATATATATATATCCATTGATCTTAAGTATGAATTATTGTAATAAAAAAAGAGAAAAATAAATTCACCTTTTCTTAACAAATAAATTGAACTTCTAGTTTATTAGGGAACAGATATTACCACTTTTAGATCACTTTTTTTCTGAAATTGCGCAAATAAAATATTTGAACATTCTTTATTATATTTGAGGTTTATTGTTAGAATTTTCAAACCAATGCGCAGTTCTCTGCATAGTCCACCATTTGGGATAGCCGAACTCTAGTATCTAAAAAAGATAGATGACTTTTCTGTCCATGATTTAACTAATGACATTAGATTCCATGTGATATATGGTTCCTTCAAATAAACGCATAGTCCTAAAACAGTATTAAGTTAAACATGATCTTTTATCAGAACAAATAATTTTCATTGGAAAGAATAATTATTATTATGCGAAATTGATATTTATTTTCTATAATTGTACTGAAAATTCATTTCTTGTTGACTAGACAATATGCTCTTTGATTATAATTGCAGAAAATGGAGAATGAAAGTATTTTCTTAAATATTCCTTTCTTTATTTGTAGCATGAACTTTTACAATATCACTGGTTGTTTGTATATATTTTCAGTTTCTTTGTCAAATATTGTTAAAACATTATCCATTGTTAACTCAATTGTTGTTCTGACAATAACAGTTGAAAGTAGACTCAAAATGTTCTTTTAGTTTTCCTTGGTGATGTTTGTTGAATCTTTTTCTGACTCCATATTCAAAATGAAGGAATTGAAATTATATGAATTAGGACGAGAAAAAAAGTAAAGTTTTCTTTTTCTTTTTTTTAATTGCAAAGACCGTAATATTCACACTAAGTGAATTTCACAGAATTTCAGCTATCAGGCAATAAGATGGCATTTCCTATTCTTCTCACTTTCTCTTGCTTTGTCGTTCATTAATTTTGATTTCTCTACTAACTTTCTCACTTTATTGCAAATCCAATCAGACACTTTTATGAAATCTTATTTTGGAGTTTTTACATTATTAATTTAAATATTCAACATCTTAAGTACAATAATTAAGTTTTTTAATTACATTTTGTAGCATAAAAATCAACAGCAACCAATTTGGTTTCGAATAACATTATCGAAATGTTGAGGTTGGTTGCGGATGCATTTCAAGTTTTACTATTGTTGCCAATCTTTAAATACATTCACACACATCCTCGAACAAGCACATACAAACACATATTTATTAATTTTTTGCAAATATTCTTGTCCTTTGTTTCAATTTCTACTTTATTTAACAATTATTATTATTAAAATTATTATTATTATTATTATTATTATTATTATTATTATTATTATTATTATTATTATTATTATTATTATTATTATTATTATTATTATTATTATTATTATTATTATCATTATCATTATCATTATCTTTATTATTATTATTATTATTATTATTATTATTATTATTATTATTATTATTATTATTATTATTATTATTATTATTATTATTATTATTATTATTATTATTATTATTATTATTATTATTATTATTATTATTATCATTATTATTATACTATTATTATTATTATTAGCTATTATTATTATTATTATTATTATATATATTATTATTATTATTGTTGTTGTTATATTATTATTATTTATTATTATTATTATTATCAATATTATAATTGTTATTATTATTATTATTATTATTATTATTATTATTATTATTATTATATATTATTATTATTATTATTATTATTATTATTATTATTTTATTTTTATGCTAATATTATTATCGTTTTTAATGAATCCCAGTGATGAAAATGTTTCCTTGAATCATTTCTTTGCCTAAAAACAAAAGTTATAAACTCCAGTATTTAGGAGGTGTTCAATAAGGTTATGATATTTGAAAACAATAATACTTAACCAGAACTAGGACAAACCAGTCTCCCCTCCCCTAGAAAACCTAAAATTAATTAGCCTAAAACAAAATTATTTTTTCTTAAATAATAATAATTTTTTCGAAATAATTCATAATAAATATTTTCAAAATAAAATTATTTTATTTTTACATTAATAATACACACACACACACACACACACACACATTAATAATAATAATAATAATAATAATAATAATAATAATAATAATAATAATAATAATAATAATAATAATAATAATAATAATAATAATAATAATAATAATAATAATAATAATAGGCACTTATCACACTTTACATCATCATTATGTTTTAATCCGCCTGAGGGATTTATACTTCTGCGTATTAAAACAATCTCTTGTAAATCCTTTTTAACACCGAGTATTAATTATGCTCGGACATTTTGCTTTAACTATTCACACTTAAATTAAATAATAATTATAATCACGCAATATATATATATATTATATACAATTGCCATTAGTTATTATCAACACACATATATATATA
>JABUQX010143502.1:15000-17500 GCA_015478945.1 Trachelipus rathkii | reverse complement strand
CAGCAGTCAAATTAAAATTTCGACTCTGGGACTCAGATTATTAGTGCTTTACAGAGTTACAGTATAAACATTTTTTTTTGTTTTAACAAATTTTTTTTTCTCTTGCTTGCTTTTGAGAATAAAAAATATACCACTTTTCCAATGAATCTAATCTCCAAATGCTATACGGTAAAGTACCGTAAAGACAAAGATGCAAGCGCAACACATGACAAACAAATATATTTCAGTTTCAAATGTAGGCTATAACGTAATTATAATGCAAAATTTTTATTTTATTATAAAACAGCCATTATAAATTAACATTTTAATACTTTCAGTTTCAATAATAAAAACAATATTAATAATAATAATAATAATAAGATTTATAACAAACTGACACAAACACAGTCTCATAAATAATAATAATAATAATAATAATAATAATAATAATAATAATAATAATAATAATAATAATAATAATAGCATTAACAGAATCGCTTATGAAATAAAAAACAAAAGAATTTCTGACAAAATTAAAAGAACTGGATTTTATTATTATATATATATATATATATATATATATATATATATATATATATATATATAATATATATATATATATATATATATATATATATATATATATATATATATATATATATATATATATATATATATATATGGATTGCCTAAAATACACAAAAACTCAGAAAATTCACCTTTGAGACCTGTAATATCTATGTGTGGAACGGTTACACACGAAATTGCCCAATATCTGAACAGCATTATCCGACCATATCTTAATAACTTTTTCATAGTTAAATCAAATAATGAAACATTATGTAAATTATCAAACTTAAAACTTGAAGCCACTAATATATTCGCCTCACTTGATGTAGAATCTTTGTTCATAAATGTACCGGTTCTTGATACGATTGACATAATAATTAACGAAGTGTATCACTCAAATAACCAACCCCCACCAGATATATCAGAACAACATATGAGAACCTTTTATTAATTTGTTGTACTCAAATACCGTTTAAATTTAAAGAAAACATATATCTACAAACTGATGGAGTGCCGATGGGCTCACCACTTGGACCTACATGTCCACTTGGACTTCTATATGTCCAATCTGGAAAAACAAAATCCTTCGTGAAACAAACAACTTTAACCCCGTATTTTACATAAGGTATGTCGACGACACCCTCAATATTTTTAGGAACATAGATCATATACATCAGTTCATCAATAGAATTCAAGAGTTGCCATGCTTAAAATTCACATACGAAACTTAGGTTAATAATGCTATCTGTTTTTTTAGACATCAAAATCAATGTTAATTCTGACGGCTCATTATCTACAGGCATACATGTCAAATCCACTGATAATGGTCTGTATATGAACTATGGATCCTATTCACCGACTATTTACAAAGAATCTATCGTAAAAATTTTAGTTTACAGAGCATACAACCTATGTTCAACTTGGAAAACTTTTGATGAAGAAATTTGCCGCATTAAGTAAAATTTAATTAACTGTGATCATCCATACAATTTTCAGTAGAATATAATATCAACATCTCTTACAAAATTATATAATAAAGAAAGTAAAAATAATCAGAAAAATTCGATAAATTTCTTCAAAACTTCCAATGCTATTTGTCAATAAGGAAGAGAAGTGCCTTCGTAATATTTTGAATTCTCACCTCAAAACTAAAGACACCTCAAAAATTAAAGTCAGACTATACCATAAGTAAAAACAACTGTCATCTTCCTTTAGCACAAGAGATGCTTTGCCCGACAACCATCACGTTGTGTACCAATTTAACTGCCCTGAGTTAGACTGTACGTCGACATATATTGGTTACACGAAGAATAGATTGTCGGATAGGGCATATCAACATCTCTACAGTCCCAGCAAAATCTTTGAACATTTCAATACGGCACATGGTCAATCAACTATTAGTAATATTTCTAAACACTTCACAATATTATACGGATCGTGTGAAGTCCAGAAACTTAAAATTGCGGAGGCCTGCTACATCAAAACACCCAACCAGACATTAACATAAAATTTTATATATTTATCAGTCAGACTCAATACATAGTATAAAAAAACCGTGCTCAATATCATTTGATTTACTTATTAATTATCAATTTAAAGACTCATTCGCTTACAAGAAATAATCCTCTGAAGATGTCTCAAGTATAGAGACGAAACGCGTCGGGAAATTTATGTAAATATATCTTCTTCATCTCCTGTATATTATTTTCAAAGATTATTTTAAGGAAATTAAATTATGTACAAAAATAAATATTTAGAACGATGGTAATAATAATAATAATAATAATAATAATAATAATAATAATAATAATAATAATAATAATAATAATAATAATAATAATAATAATAATAATAATAATAATAATAATAATAATAATAATAATAATAATAAATAATAATAATAATAATAATAATAATAATAATAATAATAAATATTAATAATAATAATAAT
>JABUQX010143502.1:0-5000 GCA_015478945.1 Trachelipus rathkii | reverse complement strand
CTGTGGCAACAGCCGAGCGGACATTTTCCAAGTTAAAATTGATAAAAAATTACTTACGTTCTACAATGTCACAGGAGAGATTAAGTGGACTTAGTATTTTAAGTGTAGAATGCAACATTGCAAAACAAATTGACATCAGAGAGGTTATTAATACATTTGCATCACAAAATGCAAGACGGCAACGGCGATTTCAGAAGTAGTAAGTAAACATGTAAACATTTCTGTTAATTATTACTATTTATAATAATGTAAATTATATATATATATATATATATATATATAGTTATATATATATATAGATTATATATATATGTATATATATATTATTATTATTATTATTATTATTATTATTATATACATATATATTAATTATTATAATTATTATTATTATTATTATTATTATTATTATTATTATTATTATTATTATTATTATTATTATTATTATTATTATTATTATTATTATTATTATTATTATTATTATTATATATATATATATATATATATATATATTATTATATATATATATATATATATAAATATATGATATATATATATTATTATTATTATTATTATATTATACATACATTATTATTATTATTATTATATTATTATTACATATATTATTATATTATTATACATATATATATATATATATATATATTATGCTATGGTTAAGTTGTTATTGTTAATATGTTACATATATACATACATATATTATATATACATATACATATACAGGCCTATATATGTATCAGAGCTGGTGTTACCTATGGCGCACTATCAATTCGTAGGCGCAAAGGCGCATAGGCGCAACAATTTTTAAAAAGGCGGACTAAGCATAGGCGCACAGCCAATTCTCCGCGCCTATGAACAGGAACAAAGCATTTTTTTTACCCTTAAAAGTTAGAACTTAGGCTACTGGCTAACTTATATCATTCTAAAAAAACCAGCATAAACTTATATATATATATATATATATATATATATATATATATATATATATATATATATATATATATATATATATATATATATATATATATATATATATATATATATATATATATATATATATAACTAGTTCAGTAGTTCTTAACTACAAATAAATTGGCAACTATGGCTCTGAAAATTTGCAACTTCTGCAGCGCTCGTGCTGAACCTCCTGGGGAAAACATGGACCACAAGGACATGGAGGAGGAAGAGGACGTGTAGATATTAGTTTACGGTGTTTTAATTACAAAAATTAATAAATGTGTTTTTTTCTTCCTTATAAAAGCATGCTTTTATTATCGCACTAAAGTTTACTTTGCAAATAAATTTAGCGAACAGGCACCTGCCGGCGAAAAGTCGCAGGCGCAAAGGCGCATAGGCGCTAGGGGCGCATTGATGTGACAAAAATATAGTTGTGCGCGCTAGCGCCAGGGCACCAGGGCGGCGCGAGGCATAGGCGCACACACACAAAAAAAAATATACGCGCGCACAGCTGTTATATATATATATATATATATATATATATATATATATATATATATATATATAAGAGTAGAAAGAATAATGAAATATATATATATATATATATATATATATATATATATATATATATATATATATATATATATATATATGTATCTATTTTGTATCTGTATCTAATAACTATCTAATTTTTAACAAACGTGATAAATCTGAATACGCGAGTCGCCAGACGAGAGCCACATTAGAAAGGTACCGAGCAACACGTTGCTCGCGAGCAACGTGGATTGCTGTAGTTAGTAGTTACCTATTGGTTACCAATAGGTAACTACTAACTGCAGTGACACAGTCTAAGTAGAAAGATTGGATATCTTAAAAGTTGGTGGTGATGAAATTAAATGAATTGTTATGGTTCGTAACTTCTTAAAAGTGAGCAATTCACAGTTTATACACTATACAATCTAGAAGAAAACAATAACTGGTTTGCGTGAGCCGCGTGACATGTGTCTGTTAGTTAGCTAGGATAAGTTAGCAAAAATGTTTCATTACCTTTTTTTTTTTAACTTTTATGGAAATTGAATGGTAAATTCAGTAGGATGGAGTTGGAGTCTAAAATTTTCCAGAGGGTGGAGTCGGAGTCAGAGTCGAAGTCGAAGTCGGAGTCGGCAATTTTCCAGAGGGTGGAGTCGGAGTCGGAGTCGGAGTAGGAAAATTTTGAACCGATTCCACAACCCTGTTTATAAGGGAAAATAAATTCTTCAGTACCCCTTGCACATTCTGTAGATGTAAAAGGAACCAACAAATGTATGGGTGCTTTATTAAAACGTCTTTTTGAAAGATGTGCAATTTAAATTGCAGGCTTGCTTCGATCTTAGAGTATAACAGTTTGCCTTCTTATATGTTTACAAGGGGTTTCTACAGAAGTTTTGCAAAGATTTAATGAATCGCTATGTAAATCGAAAGTGGTTTCAAAGAACTTATGCTATTGGTAAGCACATCAGAAATAGCTTCTTACCAAATAATGTCCCCATCTCAAGGTATAAAGTTAGATTTAATTAAGAGATTTGTAAAACGAGAGCTATAGGATTTCAACATTTAAAACACATATTTTCAAATCTAAATGATGCTAAACTAAAAGAGGCTATTTTTGTATGTCTTTCCAAACAGAATTTTGAGAGCAAAAAACTGAATGAAAAGTAGCTAGCGGTCTAAGACTCATTAAATAGTGTAAAATACAGTTTCCTCGGAAATAGAAAGGATTCTTACTACAAGGAGCTGCCTGAGAAGCTTTTACTTAATTCTAAAGAACTTGGATGTCGCATATCTCTTAAATCAAAATTTGTACACATTCATTTGAACTTTTTACCTTCATGCCTATTTATATATAGTAAAGAATAAGGCAAAGATTTTGTATCAAGATATATCTATAATGAAGCACCGCTACCAGGATATATGATTTCTTGCCATTATGGAAATCTGCTGTTGGTTTCCTTAGTGTGAGACATGTGAATCTAACTGAGCTTGCACCCTGCCTTGGTTAAGTGTCTCATATCTTCCTGTTAACTTCAATTTTCCCTCCTGCTTGAAGTGAGCTTTCATTCAGCTTATAATGAAGAGGAGGGGGACCCCCTCTCAGCCTTCCAAATATAGTCCTATTGCTTTAACCTTGTTCTTTCTAAAGCTTATGAATCTATCCTTAATAGGAGATTTGGAAACATCTTAAATCCTCTAATCTTAGCACAAATCTCCAGCATGACTTTCGTAAGGAAGGCTCGACTGGTGATCTATTCCTTCTGTCTGACTCTGGATTCTCCACACTTGGCATTCGAAAAGTCTTTCGATAAAATTTGGCATAAAGCTTTAACATCTTAACTTCCTTTTTTCAGTATCTATCTTTCTCTCTGTAATCTTCTCTCTGACATCTTTTCCCTCCGTTCTATAGCTGATGTTGAAGACAACCACCGTTCATTCTTTAAATCTATCAATCGTGCTATTCCTCAGGGTTCTGGTTATTACCAACTTCTTTTGTAATTTTTCGCTCCTATCCATTCTATGCCGACGATTCCAATATTCAAAGAAAACATGGTTCTTTCAATGACATCAAAAACCCAGCCCCTTCATATATCTACTTGATAATTTAATAAAATCAATGAATCATAAACCTTAGACAAACTATAACATCGGCGAAAACACACAATTCAAACCCTCCCCTGTTCATAATAACCTTGGTATTACTTTTTCTCGTGATCTTAATGAAAGGATCAATAACTAATATTTATTTGCACGTGTGTTCTAGGTTATATATACCATCTTATGTGTGTTTTTTAACCTTCAATTCCAAATTTAAAGGTTACTAAAAATTAAGTAAATATATCATAAACATGAACAAATTGCAAATACATTCATACTCTTTCTTTCTAAGAAAAGAAATTTGTTTTAAATAAGACTCAGTTCTAGTTCCTGTTGTGTTATAGAATGTTATTTTATTATTTTTACTAGATTGTTAGGGAATAATGTATTTATTAATTCTTAGTGGTCAAACAATGCTTTTAAAAGTTCTAAGTAGAAAAAATAGGTCACCAATTTCAATTTAAAACATTTCTATGGACAAAATTATTAATTTCATCTGGCACCAGCTGATTTTCACCTATTTCCATAGTAGATTACATTTTTAGTAGGTTCATTCATGATAAATAGTAAAAAAAAAAAAAAAGTTTAAAAATTTTGACTGAAAAATGTTCCCAAGTCAAATTTCATTTAAAAGCCTTTTTAATGCCAGATGTCTTCATTTTAAAAAATATATATAGGCTTTTAGACTTGGTACTGAAGCTATATTGTATCATTTTCTAGTACTCTCACGGGTCAGGGTAAAGGTTGGAACCTCCCGCACAATAATATTATTTTCTCCATTCGTTGAAAACTAATAATTAATATATGAGCAATATACTAACGATCTAAAAAAAATAAAATACAATAACTTATAATTTTATTTTACAACATTCAATTTGAGCAGCTTAAGGCCTACACCTATATTCTGAAGAGCGTTATATGGCCATTTATTATTATTATTGGTATTATTATTATTACCATTATTATTATTATTATTATTATTATTATTATTATTATTATTATTATTATTATCATTATTATTATTATTATTATTATTATTATTATTATTATTATTATTATTATTATTATTATTATTATTATTATTATTATTATTATTATTATTATTATTTTTTATTATTATTATTATTATTATTATTATTATTATTATTATTATTATTATTATTATTATTATTATTATTATTATTATTATTATTATTATTATTATTATTATTATTATTATTATTATTATTATTTAGGAATTCAACATCAGCCTTTGATTTTATAAAAGTTTTTGATTTTATTTCCAAGTTTCTAAATAGTTATTTCTGTACATAATTTAATTTTCTTAAAATAATCTTTGAAAACAATTTACATGAGAAGAAGAAGATATATTTATTTAGATTTCCCGACGCGTTTCGTCT
>JABUQX010143500.1:7500-12500 GCA_015478945.1 Trachelipus rathkii | reverse complement strand
TATATAAATATATATATATATATAATATATATATATATATATATATATATATATATATATATATATATATATATATATATATATATATATATATTATATATATATATATATTTATATATATTTTATGTTTTCTGTATACATATTATATTAATATATACATATACTACATGTATGTGATTATAGATGATTACAATATAATAGCAGCAGCATATGATATATATATATATATATATATATATATATATATATATATATATATTTATATATCTTTATAGTTGTTATCTATAAATATATATATATATATATATATATATATATATATACGTTATATAGTTTTTGCTTGTTCTGAATTTGATAGCTATAGAATCTTTAAGTGAAAGTTTGAATTTATGTAATATATTTTTTAATAGCAATGAGTGAAATATATTTAAATTTGTATATTTTTTTTCGAAGGTTGGTACAGGGGTGAAAATAGATCCATGAAATTGGCAATCCCACGAATTTGGAGAGAGCCAACTAACCACTAGAGCATCTGCTTCTTCTGTTTGGTGGACCCATCCAGGCGTCGAGCTGGAAATAATGCGCCTGCGTCATCCATTGCCCAAGTATCACACTCTCCTGAGTTCCCTGTACCCATTCCTCCAAAGAGAAGACAACTATCTTCAAAAGAAAGCAGCAAATCAGAAGATGAAGTCGTTGATCCTGAATATAGTGTAGTTGAGGAGAGAAACCCACATTACCCCAACCATGAAAACATCAACAACTTGATCAGAGATATTGGTCTCAAAATGTCCAATGCCGAGCTTTTGACGTAGAGACTCAAGCAGTAGAATTAGTTACATGAAAATGTGAAAGTCGCGAATCAGAGAAAACGTTACCACTCTTTTTCAACTTTTTTCACCAGTCAAGATGGGCTTTGCTTTTGCCGCAATGTGACAGGTTTATTTAAGGTACTTGAAATTGCCTGTAAGCCCTGCGAGTGGCACCTCTTCATCATAGCTCATCGAAGTCTCAAAGCTGTGCTACTTCATAACAGAAACATGCATCCATCTCTTCTCTTTGCTCAGTCGGTGCAACTCAAAAGGGAACACACCAGCCTAAGCTATTGCTAAGTGCCTTGAAATATGAAGAACACAGTGGGAAAGTTATCAGAGATTTTAAAATGGTGGCCTTACTGATAAGTCTCCAAGATTCCAAGGTAGCTTTAGCAAGTTTCCATGTTTTCTTTGTCTCTGGGATCGGCGCCAGCGGACTGAGTACAGTGCAGGGAGGAACAATGTCCAATTTCAAATGGGAGCCCTCTGTTGGACCACCATAAAATATTGTTTCCTCCACCACACATAAAATTAGGCCTCACGAAACAGTTTGTCACAACTCTAGATAATGAGTCTGCAGCCTTAATCTACCTGCAAGCCTTCTTTCCTAAGCTGTCTGAGGTAAAGGTCAAAGCCGGTGTCTTCGTCGGACCACAAATAAAAAAGAGCAGAGAGTGCAAGGAATTCCCGAAGAAGCTGACTAGGACAGAAAAAGCAGCTTGGAACAGCTTTGTTGTACTGGTTCGTGGCTTTTTTTCGAATCACAAGGCCGAAAGCTATGAGAAGGTTGCTGAGACCTTGTTCAGGATCTATGGCAAAATGGGCTGCAGGAAGTTCCTCAAAGTCCATATCCTTGATGTTCATCTTGCTAGATTTTAAGAGAACATGGGGACATACTCAAAGGAGCAATGGCGAGCTATTTCACTAGGATATTCTGGACTTTGAACGCCACTACCAAGGATCATAAAACGAAAACATGATTGGAGACTATTTTGGGGGTTGATTCGTGAAACCAAATTACCGTCTATGCGTAAATCCAGAAAAAACTTCTCACTTCTAAATATTTTGAGGTCACTGTTGAATAAACTAAGACTAAATAAATGCTATTTTTGGGTTATATTCGTTTTTATCTACTTTGTGTAACCGAAAATGTTCATATTCACCATTTTTTCCAATTTGGTAAATTTGTGAAATTTTATTATCCTGTTCACAAATTCAAAGTTTGGATGAAATATTAGTCATTTTCATATTTTCTATATATAAGAAAATAAGAAATTACAGTTGCTGTCGAAAAACAAAAAATGTGTTACATAGTGATTTAAAAAATAATTATTTTGCTAAATATTTATTTAAAAACATATTTAAACATAAAAATCTACAGCATTAGCCGATTTTACGCCATCTTAAAACATCAATTACCCCAATTTGCAACATCTTACATCATCAATGACCCTAATTTACGCCAACCTTTTGGATTAACTATACAAAAACATATTTTACTCCCAATAAATTTTCATTTTATATTTCATGTTAGAGTAATATTAATGAAAGAAATTTCATTATATATATATATAGAGTCTATTATATATAAAGATATACAAATATATTAAAGTTATATCCCAATATTCTTATGCTATTATTATATATATATATATGTATATTATGTTATATAAGGCTAAGGTTATATATATACATAGCGGGTTATACATATAAGGCTGTCATATATACTATATTAAGTTATTACATATTAAGAAGAGCAAGAATGAAGAGTTGATATATATGCATAGAGCAGCAAAGAAGATATAAATATATATACATATATATATATATATATATATATAAGTTAAAGATATATATATATGTATATATATATATATATATTTCTATATATATTTATATATATATATATTTCATATATATATATATATATATATATATATAGTAGGTATATATATATACATATATATATTATATGGTTGTTATATATATATATATATACATATATATATATATATATAAGGAGAATGTAGCAGTCCGTAACAATGTTAGTGCACTGCAAACCCAGCTGCACTCTGGTTCGGCCTTTTCGCATTTATCTCCTTAGAAGGTATCTCTAGCTTACCTCGGCTTTAAACTGGAATACTTGTTGATCATAAAGCTTATTGGGCACCCTTTACTACTTCTTCCATTTTGACGCGTATCTCACAAAACGTCCATGCACTTTCTCTCTCTAACATTACCTTTTAATTTTAAACAGGAAAAAATTTAGAAAAATAAACCTGTCTTGAAAATACTTGACATCCAAATAATTCCCCTTATCCACTCCTGACCCTATTATCATTTGGGTTTTGATGGCTTCTGGTAATGAATTAAGTGCCACTATGACTTCACTTCCGGTTTGCTATGGTGCAAATTCTTCTTTTTTTTGGTTACTTTCTGCAACATTCGCAATCTTCTCACTAATTTCCACTTTGATGAACATTACTTTTCTAGACCTAAATCTCGCCTCTTGTTTTTGACGTTCT
This sequence comes from Trachelipus rathkii, assembly GCA_015478945.1. Taxonomy (NCBI): domain Eukaryota; kingdom Metazoa; phylum Arthropoda; class Malacostraca; order Isopoda; family Trachelipodidae; genus Trachelipus; species Trachelipus rathkii. The sequence goes on along the minus strand of JABUQX010143500.1, from coordinate 9,160 downwards.
TGAACCAGCTTGAGAGTTTCGATGGCAAACTCTACTTCGTTACCACTTACTCTCTCTATCGTCAATTTTCAGCCAAAGAAAGCTGTTGAGCACATTTAGGCAACGATATTTTCTATTCTTGTGTTTCTAATCTGGATTGTTCGAAGTTCTCTATTCTCTGGCTTAGGTTCTTTTTTCAATCTACAACCAAATTCATCTGGTCTGTCAATTTGCCAACTAATTTAACTGACTATTCTATCCAAAATTCATCGACTACCAAATCTCCAAAAGAGAACATATTCTTCTTTATCTGATATCTTCGTTCTGGGTGATTTCATTGTTCAATACCGCTAATGGCATTGTATTAAATCTCAAGATACAATTGGGGAACTGTTACATCTATCTATTTTATTAGACTAAAAGATTAAACTTATACATATCTCCATTTAAAAATTCAATGCAACATCCAATTTTTAAACACTTTCTCACTATTTTATCTTTTCTATATATATATATATATATATATATATATATATATATATATATAATATATTATATATATATATATATATATATATATATATATATCTACATATATTTATGTACAAATATATATATATATATATCTATATATATCTATGCAAAGAAAGAATATATATATGTGTCTATAAATAAATATGACAAAAATTAGACTTCAATCTGTAATTTATTTATATTTATTTGAATATATATATATATATATATATATATATATATATATATATATATATATATATATATATATATATATATATATATATATATATATATATATATATATATATATATATATATATATATATATATATATATATATATGACAAAATTAGACCAATCTCTAATATATATTTATATTTATTTGAATAGACGCCCTTTTTATTGGATCAACACACTTTCATAAAATATTGTTTTATTAATTAGCAAAACATAAAATTATCAAATTTATTAATATTTACACTTTTTTATCACTAGCTTTCGCCGGCATAACGCTCGGCCTCCTCAGGTGAATTTATAAGGTTAAAATGGCTGCTACGTGGAAGATCTAAGATTTGGTACTGCATCTTTGAATTCTGAATGGTTGTTATTTTTCATTTTTGAACGATTTTTTTTGAATTTTGTATTTGTCATTATTAAATTTTGTATATTGTCTATGTTTATTTCTCCTGTGATTTTATTGTAGTTATTGCTATTTTTTATACAGAAGGATTCTGTCATTTTTCTCTTGTTAGTATCCGAAACATAAGTGATAGGTTGCATATTGTCTATATTGATTCTATGGTTGAAGTTTCTTCTGTGGGATGTCAAAGCTGAATTTTGATTGTCCATCACTAGATCATGTTTGTGCTGGTAGTTACGTCTTTTGAAGTCTATTGTTTCACCTATATAAATTTCTGGACAATTATGGCAAGGAACTTGGTTGATGCAATTTGTATTATTAGAATTTTTAAATTTATTTGGTTTTAGAACTTTTTTTAAGGGTAATGTGTTTGAGGGGGTGGTGATTATGTTTTTTGGTATTATTTTTCTTTTGTCTTTTTTAATGCATTTGAGATTATGTAGTTTGGATATTGTAATTTTGGAACGTTGAGAACAGGAAGTTGTATTCGTTTTATAAGGTGGAAGGGGAGCAAATACGAAGTGC
>JABUQX010143500.1:2500-5000 GCA_015478945.1 Trachelipus rathkii | reverse complement strand
TACGAATGATGCAAGTATTAGAAATCCTTTCCATTGAAGGAGATACCGCCACAGGAAAAATCGCTTTTCAGTTGCATTCAGCGGCATGTAAGTCGTCATTCATCATGGCTATGATATTGATCGCGAAGTACTCTGCGATGTTAGAGCCAGTTGTAAATGATCTCTAATTCAAAACCTTGAATATCGTCAAAAACCTCGCAGCACATTCAACACATTGTGGAAATGGTTAGGACTTAGGAGCCATCGGAAAGACGAAGAAAAAATCCCCGATGAAGTGTTAAAAGAAGCTAATCAAATCGCCGAGCAACTGGGACTTGATATGAATATAATACGAATTGTTGGTAGGCAGCATCACTGCAGCATCGCAGCAAAACCATCCAGCAACAAATCTCACTTGGAGAAGAAATAACTCTGTATCTGGATTCTATAACCTCTTCTTTGGAATTACGGCTTCTACTGAAAATACACCTGCTTATGTATTAACATATCTACATCCTTTTCCACATGCTACTCATAACAATCAGGATGAGTTAAAGGAAAAGACAGCTTCATTTTATAGTTTTAACCACTTAGAAGGCATAGAAGAGGAGATAGAACTTGGTACAAAATTTGGAAGAACAAGAAACTGAGTAGTGAAGAACTAAAGATCTTGTTGTCTCCCAAGTCTTAAAGGAGACAGAAATTTTCTTTCCCTCGACGAAAAAGGCTTTGATGATACTACTCGCTCAGCCATGCACCACCAGTACAGTAGAGCTTTCCCTTTAGGCACTCTGCGAAGGATCAAGACTTGGCTTCTAAGTACTATGGAAGATGACAGGTTAAACGGGCTGGCTATGATGTGTGCACAGAAAATTTGTTTGACAATTTTGATTATTTTTTATTCAAACAGTACTTGATAAATTTGCCTTAAACCCAAGGAAATTACTTTTTAATATCAATTTAAAATCTGCTTAATATTGTGAATTTTCCATCATTGCATATTGTATTTGACATTCTATTGTTTTAATAAAATATTTTAGTTTTAAATATTAATCATTTAATTATCCATAAAAAATGTTTCTAGTATTGTCTTCTTTATATATAGGCTCATATATATATATATATATATATATATATATATATAGGTATGTTTCTAGTATATATGTTTATATATATATATATATATATATATATAAGAGCTCTATAAAATTTTAAGCTGCCCCCTAGCTTGGAAGCTGGTGACGCCCCTATAGAATGTATATATATTATATATTACATATATATTATAAGGTTGTTATATATATATATATATATATATGTTATATATATATATTACAAAGAAAGAGTAATATATATATATTATATGCTATTATATGTATTATTATTATTATTATATATATATTATTTGCATATATATATATATACTTTTATTCTATGTTACTATTATTATATCTTATATATATATATATATATATATATATATATATATATATATATATATATATATATATATATATATATATATATGTATATACATATACATATGTACATATAGTATATATATATATGTTATATATATATATATGTTATATATATATATATATGTAGTGCATCTGGTTATCTTATATATATATATATATATATATATATATATATATATTAAATAATTTTCTATTAACCTTTAACTGCTATAAAATTTGAATTTTTAATTCTTAAGCTTGCCCTTTTTATAAATTTTTGAAAAAGTTAATTAACTAAATATTGCAATTTATTAACTATTTCATAATTAACATAGCAACATTCTATTAAAAATTAAAATTATAATTTTTTTAAAGGGGGAGGTGCAACTATTTATTAAAGTTCAGTGCCCAATTTTCAACTCCTAGGGCTGGACATATGGGAGGCCTTATCAACAATACTACTTCTTGATCTCTATAACAATAAAACCGTATATTATTTGTTCTTTCTGAAAACGTTGTTTTCTGGTGTTTACTGTATCTGTAGTCATTCTTTCAGGATTTTCAATTTTTCCAAACTCCATGTTTTTGACATTTTTTCAATCAACTTCCAGAATTCGAAATGACTTCAAACTGGAAATATGCATAGATGGGTTCACAAAAAGTCACGTAGTTGCTAAACGAGTTTTGGGCGTCGCAATGTCCAATTTCAACACCCACTTTTGGGGGGATTTTTAATGAAAAATTGCGATAATTTTTTTTCCTGTTCGAGCGAAGTGGATAAAATTTTCAGGGGCCTATGTCAGGAGAGATGCACATTTTTCAATTAGATAATTTTTTGAAAATTTATTAGTTTTGATTTGCTTTGGAACAAATTTTTCAAAAATTTTGATATTTTTAAAAAAATTCTTTTGAGTATACAAAAACATTATCTAAGTAAAAAAAGATGTCTGTCCGGCATTCAAGCTCTTAAGATTTGATGTTGATCGGACAGGTGGAAAAAAAACATCCCAATATTTCACTTTTTCAATGAAAAATTTTCGGAAAGTGAAAATTGATATATT
>JABUQX010143499.1:0-12500 GCA_015478945.1 Trachelipus rathkii | reverse complement strand
TTCCCATTGTGAAATTGGGGTCATGTTGTGGTAACTTGATGCGTTGAAATTTATTTTTGGCTTTAAAAATATCCTGACACCTTTATTCATGGGAGGATATTTAGTCTCATCATCTTCTTCAGGTTCATCTTCACTTTCACTTTCAACCACCCCACCTTCAAAATCATCTTCACAAGTAAATATTTCATTAAGACCTTTAATATTTAGCAATTTATTAACAGCTCTTACCCTAACTTCCTCTTCTTCATCAGCTAACATTGCTACTAAAATATTTTCACCATGTGCGAAATAACTATTGTTGTTTAATATTTTGTAGCAAATCTCCCTTACATTTTTATCTGGAAACTTATTGACTCTTTGAATCAAATGAAATAAGTTTCCAGCCCAGTCAATTTTTTATTAACCTTTATGTGGAACCAACTTGGAAAATAAACAGTTACTATAAATTCTGCAATCATTTTCAAGTTCTTACTTGGTTTCACTAAAGATGCATAGTAACGGAGAATTCTGCAAGCCAATGAGAATGATTTATTGGGCCCACTTCTAACAATGCCAAATCGTCATCCACATCACCAGTTATTATGCTGCAGCAAATGCGATAGGCATAGTACTGGTCAGTTGAGAGACTGCTAAAGTTTCATTATCTAGTAAAATAAATCCATTACATGGTATTGGTTTAAATTTTACCACTTCCCATTCAGACACGTTTCCATTTAGTTTCGAGCCAATTGACCCTGCAAACTTATCGGGACCTTTCGTTGTGCCATCCAGTTTCATGAAAACATGCCTCAATGGTAGCTCATTTAGATGCAGAAGACATATATCATGTTGTAATGGTTTTCCAAGAAACATCTCTAAATATCTTATTGAACCATTTCTATGACCAGTATTCACATTTGTTCCATCTGCCTTCACCAGAGATAATCTATTTTCCAATTCCGTACCACAAACTCTCTTATAGATTCCATGGGCGATATCAATTCCTTTTCCGCTCTCTGGTGAAAAATGGTCAAGATAGAAGTCGTCTGAAAAAATGAATAACTTGTTAATTAACAAATTAAGTTTGCAAAGTTGTGAATTGATTTCACAGAAACTATTTAAATAAATACCTACCATTTAAATTAACAATGTACAGGTCTAAAATATTTAAATTTTATTTACCTGGCCCGCCGGTGATAACGTAATGGTTTTCCAGTATTGTAGACGTGTAGTATTTGCCATTCACTTCAGAGATTTGAAGAGGTGCATCTCTTCTTCCATCGAAACCAATGCCAGTTATGTTATCAAACATTTTTTCTTCATCTTTCTGTCTTTCTTTTCTTAATTTATTTTTTTTCTCTTCTTTCCTTCTTTGTGAAAAGTTTTGGTTGTTTTTAGGTGTTTAATATGCGGTGCATATGTTAAGTGGTCATTAGGGTGGAGTGAAAAAAGTCAATATTGTTTTTTTCGGAAACGGGTACCCTTCAATGACTGTGTATGAGACCTAGTAACAATTCTTTAAAATATTTAATTTCTACGATGTCATCTTGAGTCTGCACATTTGGCTTAAAGTTTGAAAATCTTTGAAATTTTTATATTTTTACAAATTTTTTTTAAGTACTTAAAAAAAAAAAACTGAGGGGTAGTCACTAAATAGTTGAACAAGGCCTTAAATAAAGACAGTATTTTTTAAAATATTTTTAGGCGGTGGTTTTAGTCTGCGCATTAGGCCTAAAGTTCGCTAAATTGTCCAAAATTTCCGATATTTACAATTATTTATATAATCAGTAATATTTTAAAATAGCATGTATGTATCATCAAGTCACGTTCTTATAATCAGTATCCAAGCTTATAATAAGGTTTTTCACAAAACTAGAAAGACATGTAAACTGTGTTGTGTAGGTGTAGTAACGTAAGTGCCCGTGGTGTGAATCAGTTTGCAGCGCTTCATTCGGGAGCGTTGACCTTGGTAAGACAGACAAGTGGCGACTTTAGACTCCCCCTCCCCTCTCTGACTGCATTAGTCGTGTTTTGACAGCGAGAGTGATAGGTGGTGTATTATATCTAGTCGTCGAGTTATATACGTTCTACTGTTCTACTTCAGTGTTATAGTACTGTGTGTTAATGTGCTTTGTGTGTTTATCACTGCGTTATGGCGTTCCCTAAGACTCGTGACAAGGATTTACCTCATCCTATCATAGGTAATGGTCAAGATATGGGCGAGTCTTTGCTTCCTACCCGTAGAGATGTGTTAAAATACTACATTTATGTTTGGAACAATGAAAAAATTATGCAAAATGGCAAAAACCCTAGTTTTTTTAGAAGTGTCCAAGATTGTTGTTGACAAGTTAAAGTTCATGTGGGGAAAAGCTTCGATCCCATGCATAACCTCTAAAACTATTACAGATTTATTAAAAAAGAAGTTGATTTACTTCAAACACTCAACAAAACATACAAACGTGACAAAGATAAGGACAGTTTCAAAAAAAAACTAGCCTACTTTAACAATAGAGTTGAGGCATTGTTCGATGTTAGTGCATGTAAATGTAAAGATTTTCAACTTTGTAAATGTGATCGCGCTAAGAAGGTTCCAATACTTGAACGCAAATTCTTGACTGATCAAAGAACTGTTCGGAAAATGGCAATTGGACGTGTTGATATTAAAGTGACACCAGCAAATAAAAAGAAAATAGCAACGAAAATGATAGAAGAAGAAAGATTGTGTAAGAAACGTTGTGAAGGATATGAAATTGGCTTGTATAGCGACAATGAGGACGCTATGGACTTAACTGTCCCACTTCAAGAAATGGGTTGTGTTCCAGAAGATTTGGAGGTTGTTTTAGAGGAACCAGTTCCCGGCCCTTCCTCAGCTACTACCATAAATACTCAAACTAGGCTAAAAATATCATCGTTTTCCCGAGTATGTGATAGGTATGGCGTACCTGATCGCGCAGCAGCAGCTTTAGCCTCTGCTCTTTTACACGATGTACAGTCCACTCATTCTTTAGATAATGTTATAAATGACGTTGTGGTAGACAGTAGTAAAGTAAGACGCGAGCGAATCAAATCTCGGCTTGAAGTTTTAAATAAGGAAACAAAGGTAGAAATACAGGCCTTATACTTTGACGGTAGAATTGACGACACCCTTCGTATTCACAAGACAGACGATGGGAAAATGCACAGAACAACCGTTAAAGAAGATCACATTTCACTCATAGAGGAGCCTAAATCGAGATTCATCGGTTACACAGTTCCATTGTCTGGGAAAGTCATTGACATTGCTAATTCTATCGTCGATTACTTTTCTGAGCACAATCTTACAATGTCGGAAATAGTTTGCATTTATTGTGATGGATGCCCTACAAACACAGGAAAATATAATGGTGTAATTCGCTCGCTAGAAGAGAAACTTGGTAGACCTCTGCAGTGGCTTATTTGTCAATTGCATACAAATGAACTTCTATTACGACATTTAGTGGAAAAGCTGGATGGACCTACTAGCGGACCAAAAGGATTTGTTGGACCTGTCGGTCAAAGTTTGGCAACATGTCATGCATTGAAAATAGTTCAGTTTGAGCCCATAGAGTTTATTACTGATATAATCGATCGTGGTGATGAAAAGGGTTTGAGTACTGACCAACAATACCTTTATAATATTTGTAAAGCTGTTTCGAGTGGGAAAATATTTCCAAAATTAGAAAACACAAGTCCAGGAAAGCTCTCCCATGCCAGATGGTTGACTACAGCTAATAGAATTTTAAGATTATACGTAGCTACAAAACCTCCATCGCAAACATTAAAAGAGTTGGCAATCTTCATCGTGAAAGTTTATGCACCTAGCTGGTTCAGGATCAAGTGTAATCCAAAAGCTTATAATGGAGCTCAAAACTTGTGGGAAACCATAAAGAGTTGCACTTACCTTTCTGAGGCAAATCGCAAAATTGTGCACAAATGTATCCAAGACAATGGATACTTTGCTCACCATGAAAGATAAGAGAGATCATATAAAGAAACTGGCTTTAAGACGTATCATCAAGGCTCGATCTAGAGAACAAGCCAGTAAACCACTAAGACGGTTTGAAATCCCGAAAATAAATTTTGGAGCATCAGAGTATGTCGATATGATTGTTTGGAATGATGTGGAAGTGACAGAAGCATCTCTCACAAGTCATTTGACAAATCAGGATTTGCAAAGGTTACTCTTTTTGAACTCCCATCACACACTCAAGCGGTAGAAAGAGCCGTCAAAGAAGTCACTGCTTCCTCAAAATTGGTCTGTGATCAAAAGAAAAGAGAAAGCTTAATCAAAACTAGAGTGCTTGATAGAAATATCCGTCCAATATATGACACAAAGAAACAATTTACCTGTTGAAGACTTTTCTTAAAGATGTAAATACATGCTCTCATGGTTGGGTGGTTGGGAGGGCATGGGTGGGACTCGAAGTGCAACCACCTCCCCGTGGTGAGTCCTGGGTAGTTTAATATGAACTAGCGAAGAGTTGCACAATGCAAAGTTGATTAACGAAAGCAATTTAAACAAGTTTTGATAACATTATAAGAGGATATCAGAAAATATAAAACGTTAAAAATATCAGAAATTTACGAATATTTGGATAAGTTTAAGCCTCATGTGCAGACTAAAACCATCACCAAAAAATATTTTAAAAAATACTGTCTTTATTTAAGGCCTTGTTCAACTATTTAGTGACTACCCCTCAGGTTTTTTTTTTGTTTCAAGTACTTAAAAAAAATTTGTAAAAATATAAAAAATTTCAAAAAATTTCAAACTTTAAGCTAAATGTGCAGACTCAAGATGATGTCGTAGAAATTAAATATTTTAAAGAATTGTTAATAAGTCTCATACACAGTCATTGAAGGGTACCCGTTTCCGAAAAAACAATATTGACTTTTTTCACTCCACCCTAATGTAAGTAATCAGTATTATTAGTTTTAAATGTTTATATTGTATAATGTATTGTATATGGTAGTTAGTTCCCAAATCTAGGTACTTACTTATCAATAACATTTTGCATTTTATCTCTTGTTATTAAGCCAAAGTCTACTAATACAGAAGAAGCGATTGCTGCACCAGCCCTATCACTTATTTGATACCTGAAAAAAGATTTATATTAGATATAATACTTTGAAATGTTACTGATCAGCTACACAATATGTAGATTTATTTAGATATTATTTGATATAATAATTTGCATTTACCTGTCACAAGCTTCGGCTAATGTTCAATATAATCAGGATCAGAATTATTGTTTGAAGATGTTGCAAGCATTTCAACATCAGACTGCTGAATGTTTTCCTCAGATGCTGGGCTTTTGATCAGTTTCTGGATAAAGTTGATAAGAACAACTTGGTTTTGACGATAAGAACTTGCACTTTCAATTTCTTGGATGTTTCTTTTCTTAAATTTAATTTCAGAAGTTGTTAAAGGAACTGGTTTTAAAGTACAGTAGCCCCTTCTGACAGTTCTTTGGTCCTGTAAAAAAAGGTCTATAATTTAAGTTTTCTGGATCCTCCTTATTAAAATTTAAAGAATATGCAGTTAATGATAAGAACTTGCACTCTCAAATTCTTGGATGTTTCTTTTTTTAAATTTAATTTCAGAAATTGTTAAAGGAACTGGTTTTAAAGTACAGTAGCCCCTTCTGACAGTTCTTTGGTCCTGTACAAAAAAGGTCCATAAATTAAGTTTTCTGGATCCTCCTTATTAAAATTTAAAAAATTTGCAATTAATGAAAACATCAAAATTTGATAACAATTGTTGACTAAGACTATGATAGATTTCATTCTTTATAAGAAATAACATGCAAAATGTTATTTAAATTAAAACAATATTTTGATTACTTTATTATTATTTGATACTTTAATTAAATATATTTTAACAATATCTATAAGTTATAAAATTAAAATTGGTAGGTAGTTTCCATTTAACATACTCAGTTACTCACCTCATAAAATTTGTAATTATCTTCTGTCATTTTTAGCAATTATTTTCTTTCTGCAGCTGCTAGAACTTTATGGTCTTTTTGAAATATGTCAAATAATTTGTTTGAATCTTCTATAAACTTTGAAGCGTCCAATTTAAATTTAGGACCTTCTTTTTTCTTATCATAGTTCAGAAGTCTTGAAAACTCTTTTAGGTGATTATTTAATCTCATTTGAATAGCATTTGCAGATATGGGTAAACATTATACTTTATCCATAAATTATAAAGCTCTTCACTAACTTCTCTTTGAACATTTTCTGTTCTATACTCTTTGAAAAAAAGGCATCTTTCCAATACCTGCTTTAAGGTTGGCAGTCTTCCTGGTGGAAATTCTTTGGAAGGTTTATAGCATTCATTAATTAGAAATTTACTTACAGAATTTCTTGTACACATAATTTTATAATTAAATTTCAACTAATAATAATAAAAAGCTCTGAAAAAAATAAGCAAACTGATATTAAAGTTGTCACATTTTGACATTATACAATTTTTTTTTAAATTTTCAGTAAAAATGTTTTTTTTTTGGAAATACAAGGAAAACTATTAGCTTTCCAAAGAATTTTATTCAGTTAAATGTGAAAATTTAATTCTGAATCATTTGGCACTTAAATCATGTGTGTAGTATGAATAGTAAAAAAGTTACAAACATTTTTGTATCATTAACCCAAAAAAATTCTAGATTTTTTAATTTTTTGAACTTAAGGTCAAGTGGGACGACTATAAATGACTACCACTGTTTTTTTTTTTTTTTTTTTTTTTTGTCATAAATGTGTTTTTTACATCAAAAGCCAGGTACTAGGACACCTGACTTTTTGTTTTAAAAATTTCAGCCCACCTTAATATATATATATATATATTTAAGCAGGTAGTTCTAATAAAGATAGAAAGTATATATATATATATATATATATATATATATATATATATATATATATATATATATATATATATATATATATATATATATATATATATATATATATATATATATATATATATTACTCATCACAATCTCATACATAACTGCAGGGTGGTGTTAGGTGCAAATCGGGAATACTGTTCGCTAATTTGTTATTCCAGGTTGTTCAATTAAATGCAACCCTTGACGGAACTTTCCATGAACCATGAGCTACTCTTCTCCAAGTTTGTTTATTTATTTCCTTTATCCATACTAATCTTTGCTGTTATTAGTAGCTCCTCTACTTCATCATCCTACCTCCATTTGGGTTTACTCTTTCTCCTATTGCCCTACCCTACCAGTTCGGATGTAAAAACCTTCTTAACCAATATATTATCAATCATTCTAAGCAAGTGTACATACCATCTTTGTACCCCTTGATTTGCTTTTTCCGTCAGACATTTCTCCTATCGGCACATATCCCTTATCCATACATTTCTAATTCTATCTATTCTCTTTACTTCACAAATATCTCATAAACTTTTCATTTCCAAAATCTCAGCTCTTTTTTTTCATTTCAGTTTAGGGTCCGAGTCTCACATCCATTCAGAATTTCATTTTCACCTTCCTTTTTAAATTTCCCTTTTTGCACAATTCTCTAAGGATACTTATTATTCTTTCTCTCTCAGCAACTATATGGTCAATCTCTTACTTCATGCATCCGAAAGACAAAGTATTTATTCCTAAATACTGTAGTCTCTGCTAGACTTTCCCCATTCACCTTTATGATATCCAACTCAGATTGAGAATCGTCTCCTTTAGGTTTTGTACTAATTTTCATCACTTTACTTTTAGTTGGATTAATTTTTAATCCTTTTCCTTGGCACACTTTTTCAAACTCAGGCACCAAATCACGCAATTTTTTCTTTTTATTAGCAATCAGCACAGAATTGTCAGCAAAAATTATAAATATATATATATATATATATATATAAATATATATATATATATATATATATATATATATATATATATATATATATAAATATATATTAATAAATATATATATATATATATATATATATATATATATATATATATATATATATATATATATATATATATATATATATATATATATATATATATTCAATTCAGAACATTTTATTTCAGAAAATGAACAATATACATAATAAATTTTAACTTACAATTGTAATATATAGTTGTAATATAATACAAAAATTAATGCAATACAATTTCTGAAAGGGGGCTACTAATTGCAACACAATGTTTTGCCTTTTGAGCCCCAAAATAATACAGGTTTGATTAAATTTAAGTACTTAGGTTTAAGGCTTGAGCTTAATGTAATCTCAAAACCAATTTTGATACAATTAGAATACATAATAATAATAATAATATTTATAAACACACACACACACACACACACACACACACACACACACACAATAATAATAATAATAATAATAATAATAATAATAATAATAATAATAATAATAATAATAATAATAATAATAATAATAATAATAATAAAAATAATAATAATAATAATAATAATAATAATAATAATAATAATAATAATAATAATAATAATAATAATAATAATAATTGTAGGGTTATGGATATATTTTTACTTTAGCTCCTCACTAATCTTCGAACTGTAAAACAAATCCCATTGGCCAGGCCCCCGTGACAATCCAATCATCAAACACCTTTTATATTCTCAAACCTATATCGTAACAGTATCCAAGTCTTCTATTAAGTGGGCTACCGGCCTGTGCAATGTTGCATAACAAATCTATACTTAAACTCACCGACTTATCTCTCTTTGAAGACTTTTCAAGTGGAACAACGGTTTGACCGAGTTCTTTACCTTATGTGAAAACAATTCAGATAGTACCTTTCTTATCAGTGAATGAACCCGTTTTGTGATCAATCTTTAGATCACTAAACCAATGTCTCTTAAGACTTAAATCAGTAGCTAATTGAATATTTGAATAAATGAAAAGAGAAACACGTTTGGAAATATTGAAGGAAACCATTGGGAAAAATTTAAAAAATATTCAATAAAAAAAAAAAATGAAAAAATGTACTGGTCTTACAAACTAGGTTTTATAATTCCATGAATATATAGCCGGATGTCATTTAGATATCCGTATATATACGCACCGCAAATATAGAACCTTCAGTACTAACTATATCGATTATATTTATATATATATATATATACACTTGAAAACTATCTACAGGTTTTATATATCCATGAATATATATAGCCGGATGTCATATAGATATCCGCATACATACGCACCGCATATATAGTACCAAACACTAACTACCAAGTATATATATATATATATATATATATATATATATATATATATATATATATATATATATATATATATATATATATATATATATATATATATATATAAATATATTAAATATTATGCTCATAAGAAAATAAATAAAATATTAACATAAGTACTTTACCAATATATTCATATAAATTTTTGCCCATACATTTATATATAAATATATAACATACATATAAATATATGTTCAACAATATATATGAATGGATAAAATATATCGACAAAATAATATATAGACAAACTGACTTTACAAATAATACAAACTATTAACTTGAAAATTAAATGTTGTGACAATTATTGAATATGTCGATTTATCAGTGTGAACAAATGAATGCATTCGCAGCTGGTCAGAATCAGCTGATGTCTTAAAGCAAATGAGTTGCCGGATAGTAATTTAACAAATCTTAATTTCAAATAAATAAAATATGATTTTAAGAACTATTCGTGTATAAAATATTGTACTTTTAATTGTTAAACACTTTATGCTTATTAATACAAGAGAAACTTTACCATGTTATAAAAAAAATACACATCAATGATAAATACTCTTACCTGCTAGTGACATATTGCAACACCGCAGACTCTATGCATTTGCATATTACAACCAACAGACGACACTTTTATAACGGTAAAGCAAAAATTATACTTATACGAATAAACAAAACTACATTTAACACATAACTTAAAACAATATTGGCTTTACAAGAAACTAAGCCACAAGATTTCTACATTGAAAATTACAACACCTTATTGCATTTAAAAACATTAACACAATTAATTAATAATAAAATACAAAATAATACACCTTCACAATTTACAAGACTATGCACACTAAAATAATAATATCATCGATCAGACAGACCAACAAGCGCAGTACCAACTGTAAGCACTTTGATTGACGACAAATAAAAGCAAAAAGATATCAAAATATTCATAAATTTACTATTTATACAAATCCTCGTCAATGAGTTTACGCCTAGCCATCCAATCATAATTCTTAAAATAATAAATAAAATGATGTATCCACTTATTAGTTATTTTAGTAAAGCAAATATATACTACACATTCAGCAGGACCGAAAATTGGTATTTCTTTACAACCGAAACTCTGTTCGCAAGAAATCTCAATTTTCTTCTAAAATCGAAACATAAAAGACAAACGAATTTTTACATTGTGTGCTCCACACTATACAAAATTAAATATAATTCCATACACATTTATATATAATGCGTAGTAACCTTATAAAAATAAAAAAATAATAATAATAATAATAATAATAATAATAATAATAATAATAATAATAATAATAATAATAATAATAATAATAATAATATTATCATTATTATTATTACAGACTTGCAAACGACGACCAATCAAAACTCGCGTTTCAAAAGTTAAGTCTCGAAAACCAGGTTTTCATTGGCTGTTGTTTACGCATGAATTACAAAAATATTTACAAGTTTTCTTCTGATGAGCCGCTGCAATGATACACCATATACATAGAAAATGAAAGTGAAATACCAATGACAATTGCTTTACAATACATAAATGAGGCAAAGTTATGTATTACGTGTATTACTGCATTACATCTTTGGCCCACCCTTTGAAGCAAATGTGTACATTTTGCTTTATGTACACGTGATCAAAACGTTGGTCTCATTTATTCAATGCTCCTTCTTCGGTAGCGAATTCTGATAATGGACTAGATGTGTTATCGGCATATGATCTGCTCAAATGGTCATAGACGACATTACCTCACCCACTAATGTGGATTAGTGCAAACTTGAATTTTCCTCCGAAGAACAGTCACAAGAGTAGTCGGGTGTTTGTGCCGGGTCACAAAATATTTAAATCTATTTTCAACAAAATAATCAGCTTCGTTTCTTTCATCTTTTATTTTTGTTGTGACCATCTTTGCTGGCATTTTCCTTTGACATACAACTACTAGTATTCTTCTTACACCCTTTCCTCCAGACCTACACCCTCTTCTTTCTTCGTTATCTCCTTTTCTCTCTAACTTCTTCCATAGTATCACACATTTCTTTGTGTTTCTGTGTCTCTTTTGACACTCTTCTCCCTTTCTGCCAACTCCTCTCATCTTCCTTGCAAACAACAGTTTCACCATAGGGTGACTCTTCATGTGAGACCTCCCATCATCATCACACTCCTCACTTCTACAATCAATTCCACTTCTTTCCTTTTCTCCTGACATTCCTCCTTCACTCCTCCTGCAGTATGTTCTCTTACCCTCTCCGCACATAACTTCTTTTATTAACCAAACCTTTTCCATGCGGCCGATGTCTTCTCTAACTACCTCGTTTTCAAACCTTGCATTGTGCCATTTAACATCTTTGACCGACTGCACCACTTTTCTATGGCCGTCTCGGCGTCTCATCTTCACTTCTTTTATCGAAGTATTATTGCACAATGCCTTTTCCTCCTCACTGAACAGTTCAGCGAGCCTTGCTCTTTCCTTATTCCCAACTTTTAATCCTGAACGCATTGAATTCTGACTGCCCCAGTAATAGTACTGAGGATGACTCTTCAACTTCTCCCTGCGTTCCGGCATACTGTCGCAAACTTCCTTTACACTACACTCTTTAACTCCCTCTCTTTGAGACATCGTATCTTCTCGTTTACTTTTAAAAGTCTTCCGCTCATTAATCAGTTCTTGAACTTCCTCACCATGGGTTATATCCCCTTCACCCACAGCTACAACGCCCTTCTCTCCAGAACTTTGCGTGTGACTGTCTATGTCACCTCTCACCATCTCGTCATCTTCATCAGCATGATCTGTTACACCAGATCGCTCCGTGCTCTCTACCATCGATGTCTCCTGAACATCTACCATTCTCGTGTCATCTTCAACATTAATCAATAGATCTTTAGGGGTTTTTACTTCATCTTTTCCTGTAACGTTCTCATTTTCGGGTAAACATTTGCACCCAGTCATCACACTTAGTGATGGTTCCATGGTTGGCGCGACATCTTTACTACAGATGTCAAACGATTGTGGCACTGACAGTTTCCTTCCGTACGACTCACTCATCTCCCAACTTGCCATTCCAAATTTATGATTGGTTTGATTAGGTTCCTCTTGTGAACCTTCTTCAGCGCTCTCAGCGATGGGGACCAGCATGTTACTAATGAAGCGGCGCACGAAACGCAGCGTTTCACGATAAATGCGAAACGGCTAAACACCCAATCGATCTGAACGAAGTACAAC
>JABUQX010143498.1:17500-26323 GCA_015478945.1 Trachelipus rathkii | reverse complement strand
CGGTATTACTTCAGTTCAATCGTTGGTGTTTAACCGTTTTCCGCATTTATCGTGAAACGCTTTTTCGCGTTTTTCATTACACGCCGCCAATAATACTCATAATTTCCTTTGCACACCCCCTTCTCTTCCAAGTGCTTTCTAGATATCCACATTTTTAATCTCTCTACCGTCTACCTTCACTTTATCACTCCTCCTCCTACTCTCTGCTTACTTACTACCATTATTTCTGTTTTCTCCACATTCATATTCAATCCTGTTTCTCTCAACTTTTCTGCGAAACACAGCACCATTTGCTTCAACCTCTCACCATCTCCACTCCAACACGCCAAATCATCTGCATATACCATGATGTCTCCGTCAATCTCTTCTAAACTCTTTTACCTTATGACTGTCCAAATACGCTATAAACAGTATCGGCGACAGCAAACTACCCTGCCTTGCTCTCTAGTTTTTACCTCAAACCATTCTCGTTTTTATATCCTGTTCTTACCTTACTTATGCTATTCACGTATGTACTTCTTACTGCCTTTATCACTCTGCCTCCAACTTCATAATCCCTCTCCGGAACTCTCCACAGCTTCTCTCTGGGTACAGAATCAAATGCTTTCTTTAAGTCTATGAAGGCGATATATGCCTTCATATTGTATTCCCATGTCTTTTCCTGTATCATTCTTAATTAATGCAAACATTAAATCTGTAGTACTTCTACCACCTCTGTACCCATACTGCTCTTCACCCAATCTTGGCTCTATTTTTGATCTTAATTTTCTTTCTAATATTCTTTCATATAACTTCGCCATGTGATCCATTAGTGAGATTCCTCTATAATTTTTACAATTTCCTGCGTTCCCCTTACCTTTATAAATGGGAACTATTATTGACCTTCCCAACCTTCCGGCACTCTACTCTCCACCCAACACCTGTTCAGAAATCTCAGCATCAAGGCTTTCAGCCCCTCTCCTCCCTCCTTCAGCAACTCAATATTTATCCCATCCTCACCAGGAGTTTTTCCGCTCTTCATTTTTCTTAACGCCTCCTCAAATTCCTCCTCCGTTATTACCTCCTCCTCTTCTCCCTCCACGTTTCTCTCCTCCTCCTCCTCTCTCTCCCCTTCCTCTTCCGACTGCACTTCCACATTCAACAACTCATCAAAGTACTCTATCCACCTTTTGTTTTTCCTCCAGGCTTACCAATGTTTCTCCATTTTTGTCTTTGATATTACATACTCTACTCTTCGTTCCTCTATACGTTCTTGCCAATGTAAAAATCTTCTTCTTGCTTTCCTTCATATCATCCATCAGTTCCTTTGCTAGCTTCTAAGCCACCTCCTCCTTTGCCCTCCTCTTCACTCTCTCCTCTTCTTTTTCTTTCTTTCACATACACATTTTTAGATTATATATATATATATATATATATATATATATATATATATATATATATATATATATATATATATATATATATATATATACAACACATATAAAAAAATATACACATGCTTTGCTCACATCAACTCTATAATAACTATATATGTATGTAATAATATATACTTTTACTATTATATATATATATATATATATATATATAATAATAATATATATATATATATATATATATATATATATGTGTATATGTAAGATATATCTATATATCTGAAGTCAGAAATTCAAAATTACAATTATTCCCATAAACTCCCATGATAAAGATTACAAATAATATTTATTTTATATGCATTTAATCAAATGTAGAAAACATCCGCAACATCCTCATTTTTCAAAAGAGGATGCGGATGCGGATGCGGATGTGCCGTTAAGTGAAGATGCGGATGCGGATGCGGATGCGGATGTCAATTTAGGTGCGGATGTTCCGCAAATGCGGATGCGGATGCGGATGTCATGTCCATCACTAATATATATATATTAGAGATGTGGCGAATATTCGGTAAGTATTCGGTATTCGGCCTATTCGGCCAAAATACCGAATATTCGGTATTCGGCTTTTTGCCGAACTATTCGGGCCGAATATTGAGCTTTATAAACAATAAATTACGTCAACATAAGGGAAAGTTATTTCAATTTAAAATTGAAATTTTAGAAACTTATTTTCCAAAAAAATAAAAATATAGCCAAATTTTGTAGCCAATATGGTGAAAATCTTTGTCATTTGTCAGATCCTATAAGGGCCTTTGACATTTTTCAATATTCTAAAAAATAAAATTCATTTAGTGATACGGGATAATGGACCAAACATGGTAGCTGGTATAAGGGAGAGTGGCTTGCTATCAATTTCATGTTTTATTCACATGTTGCAGCTATGCATTCACGATTCAATATTATGTCAGAAGTCTGTTAAAGATATTTTATTTACTTGCAGAAGCATATCCTCTCATTTTCACCATTCAGCAACGGCAGTTGCAAAGCTTAAAACTTTACAGATGCAGCTGAATGTCAAACAGCATAAATTAATTCAAAACGTTTCTACACGCTGGAACAGAACTTATGATATGCTTAAAAGATTGTTTGAACAAAAAGTTCCCCTATCCATATGCGCTGCTGAATGCAATCAGAAAATGTTCCCTGATTTTCAGTGGCAAAATTATTCCATTTACTTGAGCCATTTGACAACATTACTAAAACAAGCATTAAACGTGAAGTAACAGTCGCCCAAGTGATCCCTTCCATTTTAGCAATAAATCTATTTTTAAATAAGGCAATTAAAAGCAAAAGCTTCAGTGGAATAATTACACTCGTTGAAGAGCTTAAGAAATCAGTAGAAAAAAGACTTTCTAAGTTTCTATGTGATAAATCTTTGTGTGTAGCTACTTTCTTAGATCTGCGATTCAAGCTAATTTTTCAACATGAATCAGATGAATCAGTAAAAAATATGGTCGTTGAGGCATGGAAAGAAATGCATGAAAATTTAGCTCCTGACTCTTCTGCTGACGATGATTCACGTAGTGGGAAAAGTGAAGCTGAAGGTTCCATTTTCACTTCTTTAATGGATTGTTTTAAAGAAATTGCGGCATCAAAATCGTCATACAGAAAAGAAAGTGAGAGGGAAAAAAGAAAGTCCCATTCTTCTGACGATGTGATTATTGTACATAAAAGTAAAAGGCTACATACGAAATTACATCAAGAAATAAACAAATATATAAGTTTGCCTACTTTGACCAGTGAAGACAATGATATTCCTTTCAATTGGTGGAAAAACACTGGAAATAGTTTTATGAATTTGAAAAAACTAGCAATAAAATACCTTTCAGCTCCACCGTCATCAGTCGAAAATGAAAGAATATTTAGAACAGGAGGAAATATTTATGAAGCCACAAGAAATAGGTTATCCCTTGAAAATGGAGAACTGCTAATGTTCTGTCATTTTAACCTTAAGCTTATTCAAATGAAGTTTAGTTTAATATCTTTAACTACGAAACTTTTCAATTTTCATTTAATTATTTTTAATATGTGAATGGTTTGCTATAGGTAAGAAATAGTTATTTACTTTTGTTTTATTACTTTGTATATAACACTGGTAAACATGAAATTTCTTGGACGGGGTTTCGCAATTGATTATTGATGTGCTGATTCCAAAAATGTAATCGGTTTTTGCATATCACATCACATTTGTGAGATATTGTGTGTAACACAGATTTGTAAAATTTTATGATTTTTACCTTTTTCAAGAGGGTCTATCACAATTATTGGGATATATATATATATATATATATATATATATATATATATATATATATATATATATATATAAAACTCTTTATTTATATATATATATATATATATATATATATATATATATATATATATATATATATATATATATATATTTTATATATATATATATAGGGAGAGAAACAAATCGCAATGATATGATACATGTCTTTGATAGATATATGTTAAACATATAATACAACTATGAATAAAGAGTAATATGGGACAACAATGAATGTAATAGAAGAAATGGGTTTAGTTAATGTAAACATACCTACGATGGTAGTAACTTTCTCTTCGTAGACGATCTACTATGCATAGCGTCTGGAATATCCCTCATCAAGCTCCAACAATAGTCGACCATCATATTGATATCCCACTTGCCCTGGTAACGTCCTTCCATGAACTTTAGATCTTGATGGAAGCGTTCACCCTGCTCATCACTAACATCGCCTAGGTTATCCGGAAATTTTCTTAAGTTAGAATGTAAGTAGTGCAACTTTATACTCATTCTACATCCATGAGAATGAAAACTGTCTAGCAGTTCCTATACAATGTTAGTGGTTCTCGGCTTTCCTGTTCCCCAGAAAATTCTGTGCTACATCTGAAAAAGCATTCCACACTCTTGCCTCTAACACAGTCATTGTTGTAGCAAAGGCAGCATCACGGAGGAGTGTCCGTATTTGTGGGCCATCAAATATCCCAGCTTTTTTCTTCTCGTCACGGAAGCATTCACCATCATGGTCCAGGGCCTTCACAAATTGTTTCATCAAACCAAGTTTTATGTGTAGTGGAGGTAAGATGATGTTTTCTCTCTGTACAAGTGGTTCACGTACGATGTTCCTGTCACCTGGCGTCAAGGTTTTCCTCGGTGGCCATTCTCTTTTGGTCCAATGATCCTTTGCCGCCCGGCTGTCCCAATAGCACAGGAAGCAGGGATATTTGGTGAAACCTGCTTGCTGACCGAGCAAAATATTTACCATTTTGAGGTCGACGCATATTTACCATCCATGTACCTGATATTGTAGCCTCTCCAAACTGTCTTGATTTTTGCATACTCCTCTCTCATCCGTACCAAGTACCCTACTGGAACCGAAGCATACCTGTTGCCGTTGTGTAACAACACACACTTTAAACTGCTCTTGTAAGTGTCAATAAACAGTCGTCGCTCACCAGTGTCAGTCTGGGAGGCCCGTGTGTTTTTACTGTCTCTATATTCCTAATGTCCTAATGTCCATCTGACTGGAAGAGCCTCCGCAGCTCTGCTTCTCTGTTACGATAAAATGTTACTCTTGTGCCATAGTCCAGTAGTTATTTTTCATGCAACCTCGAAGCCAACAGCTCAGGACAACTTCGGCAAATACAACTCTCATACAAGATCGTTCAGTTCACCCTGGGTGAACAATGACAGACCATCCGACTGTATTTCAGATGGATGATAGACATCATTCAGGTCATTGGCATCCATACATGTAGACGTACTAAAGTTACCACATGCTTCCCGAATATCGACCGCAGTAAACTTGCTGCTACTGTAGATATATGCGGAAGGTAACGTCTATACAGTCTACGTAGTGCGCACATGAATTTTGTCATTCCTAGGGAAAATGCAAAAATAGGGATCCATGATTGCACGAAAACGGGATGTGATACAGCAAATCCGAGAATATATATGGAATCAGCACCTCCGAATTACTATATATCTGCTACAAAAGTCCATCCAAGAAAAATTTCACCTTTTTTTGTTGACCAGTGTAAGTTTTCTTTATTTTTCCCTAAATGGATGACCGAACTTTGAAATAGCTATTCGGCCGAATAGCGAAGTGATTATTCGGCCGAATATTCGGTATTCGGCCGAATACTTTTAGCCGAATATTCGGTATTCGGCTTTTTCACTATTCGGCACATCCCTAATATATATATATATATATATATATATAAATATATATATATATATATATATATATATATATATATATATATATATATATATATATATATATATATATATATATATATATATATATATATATATATATCAGTGGCGACCTTTGAGGGCAGGCAGACAAGCCAACGCATTAGTGAGCCAAAACAAGAAATATCGTGAGCTTCTACATATATAATATATATATACAAACAATACAAATGTTAATAACAAAAAAATTACAGAAATTTGCTTTATATAATATCTTATATCTCTAGTAACAATATATATATTATATTTCTTCTTCTTATATTTATATATATATACATATGCATCTCAACCCACCCTTAACTTATATTGTCATTAGATACTATAGGGTAGGACTTGCTAGATTGGTGGTTTCTTTTAAGAGCAAGCACCCTATATAAGAGGATGGTAAATTAGAAATCCATATTTGAAATGATGTTTTTATTCAACATAAGTAAAATATGCAATGAAAGTATAAAGTAACAAAAGTCCCTTCTGTTGAGATACTCTCTCTTTGTAGACGGGTGGTAGTCACAGCCTTTTCCAGCGCGTTTTCCACCCTTGCCTCTGACTCTTCGTTTTAGCGAAAATTTGTGATCGAAATTCAGAGTCGCAGCCCTTTCCTTGAAATTTACCTCTCTTGCCGGGAGGATTTCTGGAGAGAGTATCTTGAGTGAATTTATTTCTTCTGATTCTTATTGTTAATTTTATCTGACTCTGTATCTGACTGAAGAGTATCTCAACAGGACGGGTTTATATATCATTTCATTTCGACTTATGCTAAAATTTTGCTCACGCAAATCTTAGCATAAGTACGAACATAAATTAAAATTTTTACAAAAGTTATAATGGAGTACTACATTACTTCCTGCGCTAAACACGGAGTGAGAAAGTATGTTATAATAATTATACAAGATATAAAAATTAACCTTCATTCAAATGTATACATATTTGTGGGCATTTAACAATGCGCACAAACATATAAGACATATCAATGAGGTAAAAATAATAACTAAAATACATAAAGTTAAAGTACTTTCAAATGCAAACATATCTAATTATGTCCGAAGACATAAGTAGACATACAAACATTTGAAGGCAAAAATAGTATACATGAAATGTAAAGAATATTCAAATACGAGCATAATTGGTTACATCCGAAGATCTAAACATATATACAAATATTTGAATACATAAAAATACAATAATATTATATATATATACAGAAAATGAAAGGTGCATTTAAACATAAGCATATTTGTTTATATCCGTTAGATATAAACAAACATACAAACATTTAAATGGATAAAAATACAAAAATGTTCATACATAATTATTGATATGAAACAATTGAATTATTCACAAGTTAAATAGGCCACATCGATCGAACGTTGAATCCAATGAAAGGTCCAGTATAAGACGTTTCTAATGTATCCATGATTTGATCAATGCGCACGTAAATAGGTTTTCAAAGCTGTAGTTACGAGAGAAACATTGCTTGACATATGTAGAGACGAAGTTGCTTGAAATTTAGGTCCTTTATTTGAAAAATTTCTTCATACATAAAAGGGAGAGGTCACAGAACCATTTAGAATTCGAAAAGGAATCAAAGTTCGTAGTGGAATCCAAAAATGAATTTCTGCCCATAATCCAAACTTAAAATGATGAAAGAAATCCATACCGTAAAGGAAATTACATATGTAGAGGCGAAGTTGCTTGAAGTTTAGGTCCTTTATTTGAAAAATTTCTTCATACATAAAAGGGAGCGGTCACAGAACTATTTAGAATTCAGCAGGAATCAGAGAGTTCATTAGTGGAATCCAAATGAGTTTCTGCCCATAATCCAAACTTGAATGATGAAAGAAATCCATACCGTAAAGGAAGTTTGCTATGTCTAACGATGAATCCTCGAACTGTGATAGTTGTGAAAAGCTGAAGACCATAATCCAAAATTTATTAAAAATGAAAATTGAAGTTCGTTTTGATAATGTTCATTTGCTTGAGTCATTTTCTCCGAGTGTTCTGATTGGGATTTTTAGTATTATTGTAGTTTTTTCTTTTTCTTCATTTTCTTTGTTTTTCTTTAGTTATCAGAAGGCGTGATCGAAGTTCTGGGTGTTCTTCTCCGGGTTCACCAATTATATAGGGTCGAAGACTTGCTAAGTTGGTGGCTTCTTTTAAGAGCAAGCACCCTATATAAGAGGATGGTAAATTAGAAATCCATATTTGAAATGATGTTTTTATTCAACATAAGTAAAATATGCAATGAAAGTATAAAAGTAACAAAAAGTCCCTTCTGTTGAGATACTCTCTCTTTGTAGGCGAATTGGTAGTCACAGCCTTTTCCAGCGCGTTTTCAACCCTTGCCTCTGACTCTTCGTTGTAGCGAAAATTTGTGATCGAAATTCAAGTCGCAGCCCTTTCCTTGAAATTTATCTCTCTTGCCGGGAGGATTTCTGGAGAGAGTATCTTGAGTGAATTTATTTCTTCTGATTCTTATTGTTAATTTTATCTGACTCTGTATCTGACTGAAGAGTATATCAACAGGACGGGTTTATATATCATTTCATTTCGACTTATGCTAAAATTTTGCTCGCGCAAATCTTAGCATAAGTACGAACATAAATTAAAATTTTTACAAAGTTATAATGGAGTACTATATATATATATATATATATATATATATATATACTTTTATTTATATATATATATATAATAATAAAATAATATATATATAGATAGATACATGTATATATAATATATGGATAATATATATATATATATATATATATATATATTTATATATATCTTTATAACTTAATATATATAATATAACCTTAATATATATATATATATATATAATATATGGCATAACCAATAATAATAATAGCAATACTAATAGCAATAACGCATATATATTGCTCGCCTATATATATATATATATGCTGCTGCTATATACCTGCTGCACCTATATATATATACTATATATATATATACATAATGATTTCGTTCGAAGTCTAGCTTTAAGATGCCGGCATCAATTTCTACTCGATTCCTTTTTTAATAGTAGCGATCGGTGACAATTGCTAATTCTCGGAGTCAAAAAAATAGTTCCTTTTTCTCTAGGGCAAGGCAACTTTGGATGTGCCT
>JABUQX010143498.1:0-2500 GCA_015478945.1 Trachelipus rathkii | reverse complement strand
ATTATTATTTTCATTATTATTATTATTATTATTATTATTATTATTATTTTTATTATTATTATTATTATTATTATTATTATTATTATTATTATTATTATTATTATTATTATTATTATTATTATTATTATTATTATTATTATTATTATTATTATTATTATTATTATTATTATTATTATTAATATTATTATTATTATTATTATTATTATTATTATTATTATTAGTCTTATTAGTATTATTAGTAATATAAATATTATAAAAAAATTTGTTTTATATATATATATACAGCAGCAGTTATATATATATATATATATACAGCATACAGTGTTGGTTGTTGTTGTTAAGTTATATATATTATGTTGGTTATTGCTGGTTATATATATATATATATAAAATAAATATATATATTCAAGAAATTACATATAAATATATATATATATATATATTTATATATTGAATTATGAAGTTTCGCTTCCAAATAAAAATTAAAATTTTTTTATAACTATCAGTCCCTGTGAAAAAGTCTTTAGAGACAGTTTATTTTTTTGACATGAGAATGATTGTATTCTATGAGAAAAATACATGGAAGCAGTGAGTTCCACAGCGCAGATGTTGCTGGAAATGAAATATCATAACTATCAAATTTAGAATTATATATTTTTTATCAGAATTTTTGTGAAAATATCTCTCCTTTTTTCAAGAGTTTTTTTTCTCGTTTTTTTTTCAAGTGTTTTTTTTTCAAATGTTTTTTTTTTTTTCAAGTGTTTTTTTTCAAGTTTTTTTTTTTATTTTTTTTTTTTTTTTTTTTTTTTTTTTCTAGTTTTTTTTTCAAGTGTTTTTTTTTTTTGGTTTTCAACTTTAAGGTCGTAGCGATAAAGAGTCAAAGTCAACAGTCAGTTAAGTTAAATTAATACTAGGGTTGGCCAACGCTCCTGGTGCTGTGCGGTGCGGTGTGGTAAAACAAATCCAGTGTACCGGTGCGGTTCAATTTTTAAAATATAGAAGTGTGGTGCGGTGCGTGGTGCGCGTTGAAACAGAGGTGCGGCGCGACAAAAAAATGACTTTTGGTGCGGTGCGGTGCGGTGCGGTGCGGTGCGGTGCGGTGCGGTGCGGTGTGTGGTGCGCTTACCCTGGGGCGGTGCGGTGCGGTGGGCAAAATTTTGGTGTTCGGCCAAGTCTAATTCAAACGTTCTTATAAGTCTAAAAACAAGGTACGGTAAGGTACGGTACACAATTTCAGCTTCTTAGTGAGGTATGGCTATGAAAAAAAGGGTGTTGTCCCATGCAATGAGAAAAGATGACGTGTTGAGTGGTTACGGTGTTGGTGGATGACATCCAAGTGCGGTGCTGGGTGGGAAGATGACTGGTTGAGTGGTTGCGGTGTTGGTGGATGACATCCAAGTGCGGTGCTGGGTGGGGCATAAAAAAAAGTGATTATCGGGCAAATGTACCACGAAACTATGACTAGATCTTATCCAAAGGGTATGAGGTACTGCACCCACTCGAGTAAGGATAATTCAACAATATTCCATTCAAAGGATATATTATAGCTGTAGTAGCTGTAAAAATAGTCACGCAACCTGAGAAATTTCCACAACTTGCTAGAACACGCTTTGGGATTACAGTTGTAATGTGAAAGTTGCAAAAGAATTTGCTATTTATGATGATTCAAAGAATCAATAAATTGTTTAAAAAAGAAATCGCAGAAAGTTGGAAAGTTTCGCTTTGAATTTGGGGAGAAGATTTTGAAATGAAGAATTAATAAACTAAAATTTAAAGATGGGCGAACCCGGTTGACATAACCGATCTATGCGAAAAGAAAATAGAATTAAAAAGCTGAAGTCAAGAAGCTACAAACAAACACACAAAAAGTGTTTTTTGGAAAACTCTGAAAGTGTCTTTTTCGTTACGTCCCCCAAATTCAGGGCTGTGATGCCGGAGACGTGGCAGTGAGTCGTAGGAATGGAATAGTAAGATTTTGCATGGATTTTGAGTCGGAGTCGGAGTCGGAGATGAACATTTTAATATGATGAAGTCGGAGACAAATTACAACCGGTAAAAATATTTATCGACTCCGCCCGCACTCTTGCTCAAATGGGAATTATACATCTGGTTTTGCTTGCCTCCTTTGTAGGTTTGACTATATATATATATATATATATATATATATATATTATATAATCTTATATTGTTGTTATATATATATATATATATATATGTTAGATATATATATATATATATATATATATGTTATAAGGTTATATATATATATATATATATTATGTTATATAAATATATATATATATACATAGTGTTGCCAGCATATAGCATATATATAAGTTACAGGCTATATACAGAGCAGTTACTATATATATGTATATTATTATATATATATATATGGTTGGGTTCATATATGAAGCGGCGCACGAAAACGCGAAAGCGTTTCAATGATAAATGCGAAAACGGCTAAACACCCAAATCTGATTCCAACCGAACGCAGTCG
>JABUQX010143495.1:7500-10000 GCA_015478945.1 Trachelipus rathkii | reverse complement strand
TAGAAAAATTAACGTACATTGATTTTTTTTTTTTATTTAAATATGTTTAAAAAATTAGACATTTCATTATATTTTATAATTATCACTGGTTTATGTTTCCTTAAGAGCAATGATTCATCGAGGCGCAATTCACAAAAATAATTTTTTTTTTTGTTATGACGGAGAAGCTTTTTTTTTAGGTGATCGGGATTTTTATGTTCTTCTTTTAAATGTTGAAATACTTTACTTGGCTTATACTTATGTTGCGACACTCTCATGTTGAGGGTATCTGTTGTGTATCCGTTATAAGCGGCGTTACATCCACTTTCAGAATATTGAAATCGGTACACAACGTTACTACTCTCACCATACGAAAGCACTTCACCCGAAGAGAAGCAAGAACCCAATTTCAAAGACTTATTTATAGTAAGATGTTAAATAAGCTTCTTCCCGTCTTTAGCTTTAATATGCTCTTCTTTTAAAATTAATTTTAGTTTGTTTTCTTCCTTTTTTTTCTGACTAATATTTTCAGTTTTATAATATAATATGAGCTTATCGTTTTCGTTTTCATTGATGGTATTAGCAAATTATTTGTAATTAAATCAATAGTTTTATTTTATCCTAGGATAATATGAAAGAAAACTTCTTCTGTAGAAAGAAATACTTTCAGGAGGCTTGAAAAGGCAACAAAATCATACAATGATAATAATAATAATAATAATAATAATAATAATAATAATAATAATAATAATAATAATAATAATAATAATAATAATAATAATAATAATAATAATAATAATAATAATAATAACAATAATAATAATAATAATAACAATAATAATAATAATAATAATAATAATAATAATAATAATAATAATAATAATAATAATACACACACACACACACACACAGCACACACACATACATAATAATAATAATAATAATAATAATAATAATAATAATAATATTAATAATAATAATAATAATATATTAGTTTTAGGTATTGCATCTTAACCCCCCCTGCTGTACAAAAGGTAACATTCTAAGCAAGATTATTTTAGTTTCTTAACAAAATGACTGAAGCTATTTCTTTCTTCTTTTAAATCTTCTGTGCCTCCTAGAAGTTGTTTCATTAATTTCTCAATCCTAAACAGTTCTTCGTAATTTTTTATTTCCTGAGGTTTTAAAAGATTAGGATCATTAATTTTTATTGTTATATATTAATTTATTTAAAATTATCTTTTTTTAATATAAAAAGCTTATAAAAAAGGGCAGTTTCAATTATTGTATGAATATTGCCTCTTTTTTTTTTATTTTGTAATACACTTTATATATATATATATATATATATATATATATATATATTATTATTATTATTATATATATTATATTATTATATTATTATATATATATATTATTATTATATTATTATTATTATATATATATTTATATATATTATTATTACATATTATATTATATTATTATATTATTATTTATATTATTATTGTTATTATATATATATTATACATATATATTATATACATATTATATATATTATTATTATTATTATTATTATATTATTATTATTATTATTATTATTATTATATATATATTATTATATATATATATTATTATTATTATTATATTTCATATATATATATATATATAGTATATATATTATTATTATATACATATTATTACTATATATATTATTACTACTCTTATTATTATTATTGTTATATATTATTATATATATATAATATTACATATATTTTTTTTTCTATTGTATATATATTATATATATATATATATATATATATATTGAATAGGGCTGCTTAGCTATTTGAACACAACTAGCAATCTAAGAAAATGGTTAAACTTTCTATCTTGCTTTTTTTTTAACTATTTGTTATTTCTGAGTTTTAAACGTTTCGTGATACAGCTTTTTTCCAAAACAGGTGACAAGCTGAGTGTATCTGTATCGATTTAAGTAGAAATTATAAAGATGACCACAATGATGACAACAGAGAAAACAATAAATATTGTGGTTGATTTTGATAAAAATAAAAAATCAGTTCAGAATTCATTATATAACTGCTTTTATTAATGTAACTATATACGAGTATATATATATATATATATATATATATATATATATATATATATATATAAGAGTATATATATATATATATATATATATATATATATATATATATATATATATATATATATATATATATATATATATATATATATATATATATATATATATATAGTGAATAAGATTTCTACTTTTCTTCGCGTAGATTATATTTTATTGAAGTTTTCTTCGCCCTTGAGGTAATGGTAAAGAACTTATTTAAAATTTTTAATTAGCACATTTAATAAACTATAACAAAACACTTTATGAATAATAATTAAAAAACACAAACAACTTCAATCTACAGAAAGGAGAAATTTCGATTGATGAAACAACTAATCACGCTCCCTGAAAAAATTACTCAAGAAAATTAAATCTACC
>JABUQX010143493.1:30000-45783 GCA_015478945.1 Trachelipus rathkii | reverse complement strand
GAATATCTGTTTGTCTACAAGAAAAGTAGTAAGGTAGTATGTGGTAAAGGTATTAAGAGGTATATAAAGGTGGTAGAATAAACAATGAAATGTGGTGGTGGTACATATACATATATATAAAAGAAAAGGTAGAGATATATATATATATATATATATATAGAAAGATATATAAGTATATATACATATATTATTATTATTTATATAAGATGTATACATATATGCATATATATATATATATATATGATATAAGAGGTGAGGGCATATGCTAAGGTACATATAAGTATGGTAGGAGAGAGTGAGTAAAGTATACATAGGTCATATGGAGGCAACATATATGTTATGATAGATATATATGAGATATGTATATGGTTATATATATATGATGAGAGTATATACATATATATATTATTATTATTGTTATTATACATATATACATATATATATATAACAGAAGTTATAGCTTTTTAATAGGTGGTAAAGGTATAAAAATAAAGGTATATAATAAAGGTAGGTAAATGTACGGTAAAGGTAAGGTAAATATAAGATATAAGGTGAGTAGTATGTAAGAAAATAAAGGTAAAGATGAATGTATATATAGGTGGTAGAATAGTAGAAGGTAAAATGTGGTAAGGAGGTTGCTATGAGGTAGAGGGCAAGTATATATATATATATGTGTATATATAGGTTATTATTATATATATATATATTATTATATACATGGTTATTATTATTATTATATATATATATAGATATTATTATTATTATTATTATTATTATATTATATATATTATTATTATATATATATATATACATATTATATATATAGATATATATATATATATATATATATATTATAAAAGATATATATATAATATAGTATATATATATGCATCATATATATATATATATATATATAGAGCTGAAGAGCATATATGTTATATTATATTACATATTACTATATATATATATATGTATGGTATATATATATATATATATAGAGGGTATATATATATATGTTATTATTGCTATATATATATATATATATATAAAGTCTATCAGCGTTGCCGTCGTGAAACAACAAATAAAAGCTTACAATATAGGTGTACTTGATATAGTTAGCGTTATTATATATATATATATATATATATATATATTATTGTTATAAGGTTATATATATATATATATATATATATATATATATATAGATGGAGATGGATATAAGTGTAGAGTTCTCAGTTGCTAAGTTATATATATATCTATAGCTATGTCTATATATATATATATATATATATATATATATATATATATATATATATATGGTATATATATATATATATATATATATAAGTATGTTGTTATAGTTATATATATATATATATATATATATATATATATGTATATATATATATACTGAAATTATATAGAAAATTAAAAAAGAAACCTATTTATGGCACGGAGAGTACGATCGACGAGTAGGAGGCTTGCCTCTCTTTATAGCATTGACGGGATAGGATTTATTTCTATTCCAGCTACGCCGATGTGCTAATGCAAGTTAACCAGTAGATAGGGAGGCAAAGCATAAATAGCTCATTTTTGGTTTTATAAATATTTTAATTTTCTTTTATGGTTTTTAATTTTAAATTAACATTTTTTTTATTTTATTTTTTTTATTTGTTTTTCTTAATTATTAATTTGTTCTTAAAAATAAGATAGTCAATGCCTACCCAGCCATCCCTTACGCCACTGATATATATATTATTGTTGGTTAACTGCATATATTAAGATTAGTTATATATATGCTGGCTATGCTATATGGTATATATATAGCATAGCAGGTATATGGTATGGCGATGGCTACATATATATATGCTATTATTATTATTATTTATTATTATTACATATATATATTATATATATTAGTTAAGAAGATAGTTGTTGCTGTTGCTGCTGGTTATTATTATTATTAATAATTATTATTACATATATATATATATATATATATATTATTATATATTATTATTACTATATATATTAGTTATTACATATATATATATATATATATATTATATTATTATAAACATATAAATATTGTTATTATTTCATATATACATATTATATATACATATATTAATATATATATATTATTATATATATATACATATATATATATATATATATATATATATATATATAGGGTATATTATATATATATATATATATATATAAAGGTATATATATATATATATATATATTTATATATATATATCCAGATTCTTCCTATATCATTTATAAACATATAAGATCCTCCAATAAACGTAAAGTCTAATCAGTCGCTGGCACACCCTCGACATCTCAGGTGCCCAAACGGTTGGTGCAATCCCGCAAAGAAGCTCCCCGTCATAGTCGTTCAATCCATATGCTGCGCTCCTTCCAGGAATCCCAGGAGATACATCATTGCCAAAGTATTATATATTGCTATCCCCTAACTCCAAAGCTCTTACTGAGCATAAAACCTTTATTCTTAGCGATGCACTTGAAGAAGCTTTGGGAGTTGAAGACCCTCTAGTCACATTAATGAGAAATGGATCCCTTCTCGTTCAAGCTGCTAACCGGAAACAAAGTTCTATTTTGTCCTCCTTGACGTCTCTTGTAAATATTTCTCTCATTTCCACTCCTGATGAAATACGAAACACATCTAAAGGAACTATTTATTGTTATGAACAGAAAGACTAAGACACAGCTGTCATTATGGAAAATCTCTAACAGAAAAGATTTTCCGTTACAAACGTTTATAGATTTCCCCGTCGAGACACTCAGTGACAAACCAAATCTTCGTTTACTGCTGACTTTTAATACTCCTCATCCACCTTTAATGGTGAAAATAGGGTTCACAAGTAACAGTGCTTGTACGTTTATCCCTCGATCTAAACGTTCCTTTAAATGTAAATGGTTTGGGCATCCCTGAAAATACTGTAGGGGACCGGATCACATATGCCCAGTCTTTGGAGAATTATTTCACACTTCCAGTAAAATACCCCTAACTGTAGAAACTGTGGAGGGCCCACATTGCTTCTTCTTTCAAATGCCCATACCTGTTTGAAAAGGAGGTTTTGGAGTCATATACTATACAAAAATTGGGAGAGATGCCATACGCCAGTTTGATGAAAAATATCCTAAAAAGACAATGGCAATTTACGCTCACCAAAGCTGCCCCCTGGGTGCCTCTCAAGGCTTCTTGTTGATCCACCGGCAATAACTTATCCTAGCAGAACTACCCCAAATCAAAGCGAAACCCGCGAGTTAAGCTGTATCCTGTCTGCCTGTATTGCCTACAACACCAACGACTCTTCAAATTGAACAAAAACAGCCCTTGACCCCTCTTGTCCAAAAAGACATTAACAACCCTATCCCGAGTACTAGTTTCAACAAACCAGCAATGAAATCCAAGCTGGTTCACCTGCATCACAAAATTGTAAAACATTTTTGCCAAGTATCACTGCCTGCCTGGCTACCTACCCAATAGATTATCCAAACTTATAAGAGAATCTGTCTCTTTGTCCTCATCACGCCTCCCACTTATTACCTCCTTAAATTCTTTGAAGAAGATGTTCCTAAACAAAAGATTAAGTACCAAGGCAAGCAAAGATTATTCGCTAAAACACAAAGCATCCGAATTTCTAAGCAAAAAAACAGTAACCCCATACGTAAAAAATAAAACTCACAAGAGACTCCGCCATAAGTCTATTCCAGGGACAAAAGCAACGACTTCAATAGATTGCACCCATACGATCACAGCTATCGAACAGCCCAACAATCAACCCTCTAAATGTCTGGATAATTCTAGCTCTTCCTGAATTTCTATCTCAAAGTGACTTCCGCCAAGCGGATTAAGTATACGCTAGTGGATAAAATGAGCAACAGCTCCCAATGAGCTCTCTGATTTGATGACCCACTCTCTTTCAAATACTTCCATCGTTTCCGAGAAAGGAGAATGGAAAACTGTCCAACGTAAACACCGCAAACGCTCTAAGCGTTCTCCATCTGTTGGAGGCATGATAAGAGACTTAGAGGTCCCTATTCTTAAATCAAATTTTCCAATCTACCAAAATCTCCAGTATCAGTCCCTGCCAATCCAACGAATCCTACATTGGAACCCATTATCGCAACCACAACACCTTTTCAAAAAGATGGCACCTTTTCGATGACAAATTGCTTCCCCATTTCCATGGAAACAACTCCATATCCCTCATACATTTCCGAATCTGCTTGCTTGGCAGATATAATGAACATGAATATTTTAGTTGTTCCTCTAATGACCAACCAAACACACACAACAATATGGACTTGGTTGAACTCAACTTATATCGCATTCATGGCGAAGCCCCCAACCAAATACTACTGAAAACTCTTTCCAAAAGCGGTCGTACAACCCAAATATCTGTTGTGTGACTATTTTTAACCACCAGAATTTGTTGTTTTTCCTCGTCGAGATCCACGTTTCAACCTTTTCTTTTCATCTGAATCTACCTCCAACACTATCCCTAGTCACATAGAGACAATTATCTGAAAAAGACAATCATAATATTTATAACAACATAGCATGTCCACTTTTCTTCAATGGAATTGTCGTGGCTACTATTTTAATGTTGAAGATCTTATTCAACTAGTAAACATATGTACACCAAAGTGCATATGTTTGCATGAACTTCTACTATGCCATCGTGACTTCTTTCAAATGTCGAAATATAAATCGCCGCAAACCTCTATAGAAAGAGGTGACAATGATAGGGGAGGTGCAGGAATATCCATTCATAAATCTGTCTCCTATTTTGCAGTCCCTCTTCAAACTAAACTTCATGCAGTGGCAGCACGAATTCTTCTGTCCATCGATCTTACTATCTGCTCAATATACTTGGCTCCGATTAGTGAATATACTAAGGTCGACATAGATGATCTTTTTAAATAACTTCTTACTCCGGTTGTTATACTAGGAGAATTCAACCTTCGCCACCCATTATGGGGCGACTCTGTCACATCGTCTAAGTCAGAGATCCTTGTAGATCTTCCAAATACCTTTTCCTTTGGATGTTTTTAACACAGACTCTTGCGATATGAACGTTGATACCTTCCTTCTGCAATGATACTTCCTTTTGTTCCTTCCCTCATGGATCGCTTTACCTGGTCCCGCTTTGAATATATATACGACAGTGACCATTACCCAATAACTTTAAATGAGCTTGCACCTTGCCCAATGTTAAAACTTAACTCCAGCGTTATGACCAAGCGGAGTGGGCTCCTTTTAATCAAGCAATAGCTATTCCATTTTCTACTTTTAATAACCAATTTCCGACTGTTGATGATGCCTTTGCTTTTGACAGCAAGTTTTCATCACAGCAGCGGAAGCTTCACTTAACCAATCTTCCATAATCTCGTCGATAACCTCTGTGGTCGTCCCAAGAGTACGCACAAGTTAAGCGAGAGAAGAAGAAACTCTACAGGCAATACAAAAAGATCCGTACTACCCTAAACATGATCATTTTTAAAGCAGATGCGGCAAGATCTCGACGAACTAATCGACAAACACGTAACAATTTTTTCGAACTTACATTTCGACTGTTAACTCCACAACTTCCGTTCCTTTGGTGTGAAAGTTACACAGAAAATATCTCATCGTTCCAACAACCCCTCACCCACAGTCCTCCGTTATGGGCCTAATAAAACTGACACGATCTCCGCTTCTGCTGCTGCTACAGATGCATTAGGTTAAAGTTTTGCAAGGCACTCGAGTTCTTCTTTTCTGAAGCCTTTCAAAAATTCAGAACTAACACTGCACTAGAAAGATACTTTTCAACAGCGAAAGGGAAAGATCATACCTACAACCATCTTTTTTACACTTGCACATTATCAAACTGCACTGACGAATAGGGAAAGACAGTGCTCTTTGGTCTGTAGATGGCGATTTTTGTATACATTATTCTCCTTCATATCCATTCCTCCGGCATCAGCAACTTTCCTGGATCTATAACAGAATCTGGATCGAATCTTCTTTCCATCTATTTGGAATACAGCTTTTGTAATTCCTATCCCCTAACCTGGAAAGGATCCGAAGTTGGGGACAATCAAAGACCAATTCGATATCTTGTCATTCCCAAAGGAATTTAAGAAAATGGTTTCATGCCGCTTTCTCTGTTCTGAAGAGTTCTTTTCAAGCTTATTCAAATCCTCCAGTTTATTTTCCACAAAAATCGTTCGACTGCGAACCCTTTGGTAAAACTAAACCATGATATCCGGGAAGCCTTCAACTAGTGGGATGGTTCTTGATGTCTTCTTTGATATTAAAAAGCTTATGACACAGCAGGTGGAGAACTGGGATTCTCCTTAATCTCCATTCTCTCGGTTTCCGCGGGACAATTCCCTTTCTTTAAATGCCTTCTGACAAACAGATCCATCTAGGTTTGGTGCTCTTCTATTCTGTCACGTAACTTTACTCTGATGAAGAACTGGCAAGGTAGTGTCCTAAGTGCGCCACTATTTGCCCTCTGGATTTACGATATTGTTGCTTCTATCCCAGCGAGGTCAATTTTTCTCTCTATGTGATGACCTTTGCATAATACATAGCCGGTGCCATTGTCTTTTTCTGAACGGCAACTTCAACTAGCTGCTGAGAA
This sequence comes from Trachelipus rathkii, assembly GCA_015478945.1. Classification (NCBI taxonomy): domain Eukaryota; kingdom Metazoa; phylum Arthropoda; class Malacostraca; order Isopoda; family Trachelipodidae; genus Trachelipus; species Trachelipus rathkii. The sequence goes on along the minus strand of JABUQX010143493.1, from coordinate 39,115 downwards.
TATTTCACAAATGTGGTAACTCCCATGGTTTCCATTTTTCTCCCACCTCAAGAACCTGCCACCTTCTTCCAGCGAACTTAGCTTTAAATGGTTCGCCCATTCCTGTAACTTCACAGGTCAAATTTCTAGGACTCATCCTAGATGACCACTTAACATACGCAACGCATATTAAGGGAGTCTGTACTTGCCCAACCCTTAACATTTTAGAGTACAAATAAAAATTTCACTTTTATTACTTTTAATTATTAGAAAATTCCTTCCTCTATAAAATTTTTGCTTCGAAATTCCGAAAGGTTTTTTAGATACAGGGTATTTTTTTTAGTGGTTTCAAACTAAAAATTTCATTCCAAGGTTCGAAATTGCAATTCAACTTTCCAGGACCTTTCCAGGTTTTATTCACATTTTATAATAAATTAAATTTTTCCTTTTCGCAAACACAACCCAAAATGACACTATTTCTCAATCATATAAATAGTCAGAGCCGGAGCCAGAGCCAGAACCAGAACCAAAGTACAATTTTTTTAAAGAAATTGTTTTTGCAGGTAAAAATACTTCTGCAAAGTCGGAGCTGAACTATTCTGAAATAGATACGGAATTCGGAGCTTGAGCTGGAGCTGGAGCTGGAGGCGGAGTTGGAGTCGGAGTCGAAGTCGGAGTCGGAGTCGGAGCCGGAGCTGACGAACAAATTTTTTATTAATGTTTCAGGTGAAAATAATTCTACAAAGTTAGAGCCGAACAATTTTTAAAAGGGTCCGGATCAGGAGCCAGAGCGAGCCGGAGCCGGAGCCGGAGCCGGAGCCGGAGCCGGAGCCAGAGTCGGAGCCGAAGCCGGAGCCGGATCCAAAAGATATATTTTATTAAAATTGTATTTGCAGGTAAAAATACTTCTGCAAGGTCGGAACTTTTTAAACAATTGAAATGAAACAGTTGGAGCCGAGCCGGAAGCGAATCTGAAGAATAAATTTTAAAGAATTTTGCAGATGAAAGTAATTCTACAAAGTTGGAGCTGAACAATTTTGAAAAGAAGCCGGTGCCTGAGCCGGAGACGGAGCCGGAGCCGCAACAAAAGTATAATTTTTTTCTAAGAAATTGTTTTTGCAGGTAAAAATACTTCTGCAAAATCGGAACTGAACTATTCTGAAATGGAACGAAGTCGGAGCTGGAGTCGGAGTCGGATCGAGCAGAGTCGGAGCCGGAGCCGGAGCCGGAGGCGAGCTGTAAAAAAAAAGTTTCAATAATTTTTTTTGGCAGTTGAAAGTAATCTTTAAAGTTGGAGCTGAACAATTGTGAAAAGGAGCCGGAGCAGAAACCGGAGTCGAGGCCGGAGCTGGAGCTGAAGCCGGTGGAGAATAAATTTTTAAAGATATTATTTTGGCAAATTTCTGCAAAGTTTGAGCTGAACTATTTTGAAATAGATGAGTGAGTCGGAGCCTGGGCTGGAGCTGGAGACAGAGCTGGAGCCGGAGTATAAATTTATAGAAATTATTCAACTTTCAACTAATATATATATATGATATATATATATATATATATATATAGCATATTAGTTATTGTTGCTGATATATTATTCTGACATATAGCATATATATATATATATATATTATTATTATATATATTATTATTATTATTATATTATTATTATTATATATATATATATTATATATATATTATTATTATTACATATTATATTATTATTGTTATAAGAAGAAGCTATTATACATATATTAATATTATTATTACATATATATATTTTATATTTTTACATTTCCATATATATTATATATATAGTTAAAGTTAGTTATATAGTTAGTTATATATATATATTAGTTATTATTATATATATTATTATTATTATTATATATATTATATATTATTGTTATTATATATTATTATTATTACATATATACATATATACATACAGGTGTTTCTCTTTGGTCCCCATGCAATACAAACAGGCAATGGGACCAGGGAGTGTGCATAGTTGAACTTTGAATGTTAAAAATCACTGATTTTATTAATTGAAACTTGTTAAACCAACTATATGCTAAAACGACATATTAAAATTACTCTTTCAATTATAAACTACATTATGTGTATTTTATTTATTATTTTTAAAATTAGATTCGTGCGAGCTTTCGCCCAAGCTAGCACTTTGGGCCTCATTCAGGTTAAAAAGACAAGACATTAAGACATTAAGACATTAAGAATATAGAGACAGTAAAAGCCACATGGGCCTGGTCGAAACTGTCCCAGTCAACCCACTGACTGTCCCAGCCAACCCACCAACCAAACATGCTCACATGATGGCGGGAATAAAATGGAAGAAAGATTTATTTATTTAGTTTTTTATGGTTGGTTAGTAGTTTTTTGTGTTTTTAACTGTTTGAAGTTTTTAGAGGAGAGGATGATGGCATTGGTTATATAATCCAGTTTATACTCGCCAGGATATTTATTATAGTTATTCATGTTGATAATATATACGGATTCAATAATTTTCCTTTTTTTTGTTTGATTTGAATGTTTTAAGATGCTTGTGTGTTGGGATTTATTCTGTGGTTTGTTAGGGTTCGATGGTGAGTGAGGGATGAGTTTCTTATTTTTTTGTAGGTCATGAGAGTGTTGTTTGATTCTACGGTCCAGGTCTCATGTTTCGCCTATGTATATGAAATTACAGTTGTTACATGGTATTTGATAAACGCATTGATTTTGTTTTTTTTTGGGTAAGAGGGATTTTAAAGTATGTTTTAGGGAGAAGGTGTTGTTTTGGGTGAAAGAGATGGAGGGAATTTTTTAATATTGTGATCCAAAATGTAAGGTATGAAAGAAAGTGGGTGCTTGCAATATTGCTGGATTGTGTAGACTGTAGAATTTTGTTTGGCTTATTGTTGGCTGGTACGGGCAAGGGTGATATTTTAGAGTTTGGCAGTTGAGAAGAGGTATTGATTTCGGTGATTAGGTTATTTGGGATCAAATTCTGAGTGCTCTAAGATATAAACGCCGTATGTGGCTGTTTTTTGGTACTTTTGTGGGAGGAGAACCAGCGTGTATAAAATTTGAAGGGGGAGACTGGTTTTCTATAACCAAAAGTGATGTGTGGTGTGAGGTGTCTGTTAACAAGGTCTAGGAAGGTATGGTGCCATTGTTTGAGAGTTCGTAGGTGAATTTGATGTTAGGATAGATAGGTATTTATGGATGTAAGCGTATGTTTAAAGTTTGTTTGTAGGGAGGGCTATGAAATGTCTTTCGCCTCACATAACGGTTTTCATGTTGAGTTTTGAAGTTTGGGGTTGGATAAAATATGGTAGTGTTCTATTAATTCACAAAAATATTGGCGACAGATAGATAATGGAACCTTAAAAAGTCCTTGGGTTTGTTTATAAATACTAATGTTAAAGGTAGTTTAGTTGGCACTAAGTGTTAGTTGCACAGTTATTTTTTTATTAGGGGGAAAAAGGGGAAGGTTTAAAGAAATATTTTTTGAGGTGAGGAATTTTCCAAGAGGTCGAGGGTGTAGGAAACGGGGACGGAGAGTTAAAGAGGGAGAAGACACGAAACCCAGAAATTAGCCATGCATCTATTGTTGCATTTTGCAACCATCTCTATGTACTCAGATATTAGGCGGCTAAGAATAAGAGGTGTGTTTGAGAGAAATGATAGCATACCATATTTTGTACTTTCTAACTCTACCTTCACTTTCATCCAATCCTGTTGTTGTCCTTATTTTAGCATCGACGCTCTTTGTTCTCGTGTCTCTGTCTTAAAATTTTTTGTAATTTGTTTTAAGGTTTTGTTAAAATTGTCCAGTGAGTTTTTACGGGGGTTACGTGTGAGGAGGGTGCATGTGTTTGGATCATTGAGGAGTAGATTGCATTTTTCTATGTAGTCCGTGTGGTCAAAATGACAATACTATTGCCCTTGTCACTTCTTGTAATTATTATATCTTTATTTTTTTGTAGGTTTTTAAGTGCCCTATAGAAAATATCGGGTAGTTTTTCTTGATGATCATGTTTGATTAGGTTATTGAGAAGTATGCCTTTTAATATGCTAAGATTAAAGTCTATTTCGTTTTGTTTTATTTTCCGTTCCCAATTTTCTATGTTGTTAAAGAACTGTAAATAATCTTCTCCTTTCTCGAGGGCGAAGGAAAGACCATATCCTAATAGGATACGCTCCTAGTCGGAAATATTAACATAGATTGTACATAATAATGTGGGCAAAACATTTTAGCGAAAACTGTTTTTAAATATACAATTAAATTTATGTGCTAGTTGACGGGTTTTATTTTTAATGATCGTATCCTTAAATTTGTGTGCTGCGTCAATTAAGTTAGTAAAATGTAGCAGGTTATCTGATCCATAATTGTAACAAAATTGTTGAAATTTTCTGAAAGCTAAGTTGCAGTTTCTAAAATATTTATTTATTTCAAATTTGACGTGTTTTATTCTATCCTTTAATATTTCTTTATGAAGATCAGGAAATGGTTGGTAACGATCTTGTTTGTAATGAGTGGGAATTAACGTTTTTGCGATTACGAGATTAAACATTTTTTTAGGAATTGTATTTGAGACTTTTTATGATGGGGGAAATTAGTTTATTTCGATAGCCATGGTAAGAGCCTCTCAAATTATAATTAAGATTAAAATTTGGGTGTACGTGGTTGTTTTCAGGCATTATGATTTATAAATTTAAATTACCACTTTAATGCAGATATTATATTATAGGTGTATTTGACCCTTGGCGTAATATAACAAGTTTATGCACGTGACTAGGGAGTGTGCATACTGGAAACTTGGAAGTCCTTGGCCATTTGTAGTATTTACTAAATGTAAAATAGTTATGACCATGTTATTGTTTTAGTTGTTCGATTAGGGGTAGAGGAAGGTTTTGAAAGAAACATTTTTATATGTACTTCCAAGAAATGAGGTGGAACGGGGACGGAGGTTTAGAGGGAGACGGGCACCGAAACTGAGAAATTGATGGACGATCGATAGTTGTGATTTTCGCATGTCGGGGTGTTTTTGATATGAGTGGGGGAGATTTTTCCTATTAAAGGTAAAAAGGTTTTGAGAGGAATATAGAGAGCTTACATGTAATATGGTTTGTGTTAGAGACATCGACTAGTAAAGGGCTTGGCATTTGCATTTTTGGACACCGTAAAAGTAAGAGTATATAGAGATTGAATATATAGCTTGTTTTGTTCGGTATTATTCGTAAGATCCTTGAAAACATTAGTTTTACTGTCTTGCAAAATTGTCCAAAGAGCTTTATTGGGGTTATGTGAGGTGTAAGGTGGTTGGGATCATTGAGGTAATAGATTGTATTTTTCTATGTAGTCCGTGTGGTCTAAAATGACAATACTATTGCTTAATCAATTTGTTTACTTAACTTATTTATATTTTATATGAATCCAATTTGCTGAAGACTGCTGATTAAAGCTATTGAGAAGTATGCCTTTCATATGCTGTAAGATTACAGTCTACTGCCTGCTTGGCTGTTCCCAATTTTCATGTTGTTAAAGAACCCTGTAACACCCTTCTCCTTTCTCTTGAGGGTGAAGAAAAAGACCATAACCTAATAGATATGCCTTCTTTCGACTTTTTAATGTGTATTTTGGATAGTTTTTACAGGGTGGAGACAATAGAGTTGATACTGGGCACTGCTTAAAATATATAATTAAATTTATAAATAATGATTTTGGTTTTATTTTTAATAATCGTATCCTTAAATTTGTATATATTTAATTGGTTAGTAAAACAGAGTTATCTGATCCATAATTAAAATTTTCATGATTGTTGAAATTTTCTTGGAAAGCTTAAGTTGCAGCTTTCTAAAAAGATTTATTTTATTTCAAATTTGACGTGTTTTATTCTATCCTTTTTATTCTATCCTTTATGAAGGTCAGGAATGGTTGGTAACGATCTTGTTTGCAATGAGTGGAATTAACGTTTTTGGGATTACGAGATTTTTTAAACATTTTAGGAATTGTATTTGAGACTTTTTTATGTTGGGGAAACAGCTTGCCTGATAGCCATAAGAGCCTCTCAAATTACACAGACATTTTAAAATTTAGTAGCGCAGCGCCGCAAGCTTGTTTTCGGGCATTATATCATAAATTTAAACTTTCAAAACCCTCAAATTTCCTTCCTATACCTTTGCTAATTTTGATCACAATACGCAAATCCCACCCACTTCCACTTCTTTCACCCAAACAACACCTTCTCCCTAAAACATACTTTTTTAAAACCCCTTACCCCCAAGCAAAAACAAAATCACAAGCGTATCAAATACCATAACAACTGTAATCCATATACATAAGCAAAACATGCGACCTGGACTGTAGAATCAAACAACACTCTCATGACCTACAAAGATAACCAAAACTCATCCTCACTCACCATCGAACCTAAACAAAACCATAGAATAAAAACCCCTAACACACCATAGTATCTTAGCAAAACATCTAAAATAAAAACACAAAAAGGAAAATTATTGAATCCGTATATATTAACAACATGAATAACTATAATAAATATCCTGGCGAGTATAAACTGGATTATATAACCAATGTTATCATCCTCTCCTCTAAAAACTTCAAACAGCTACAAACACAAAAAACTACCAACCAACCATAAAAAAACTAAAAAAATAAATCTTTTTTCATTTTATTCCCGCCGTAGTGACAGTTCTCTTTTGTCTTTTTAACCTGAAGGAGGCCCAAAGTGCTAGCTTGGGCGAAAGCACGCCAAATCTAATTTTAAAATAATAAAAAAAATACACAATGTAGTTTATAATTGAAAGAGTAATTTTAATATGTCGTTTTAGCATATAGTTAGTTTAATAAGTTTTAAATAAAATCAGTGTTTTTAACATTCAAAGTTTCAACTATGCACACTCCCTAGTCCCGTGCATATACTTGTTATATTACGCCAAGGGTCAAATACACCTATAATAAAATATCTGCGTTAAAGTATTAATTTAAATTTATAAATCATAATGCCCGAAAACAACGGCGTACACCCAAATTTTAATCTTAATTATAATGGCTATCGAAATAATTTAATTTCCGCCAACATAAAAAAGTCTCAAATACAATTCCTAAAAAAATGTTTAAAAAATCTCGTAATCCCAAAAACGTTAATTCCCACTCATTGCAAACAAGATCGTTACCAACCATTTCCTGATCTTCATAAAGAAATATTAAAGGATAGAATAAAACACGTCAAATTTGAAATAAATAAATCTTTTAGAAACTGCAACTTAGCTTTCAGAAAATTTCAACAATTATGGTACAATTATGGATCAAATAACCTACTACATTTTACTAACTTAATTGACGCAGCACACAAATTTAAGGATACGATTATTAAAAATATAAATCGTCAACAGTTAATAATACAATGAACACTGTATATTTAAAAACAGTACTTGGCATCACTCTTCATCTCCGCATATAATAAAAAAAATCTATCAAATACACATTAAAAGACGAAGAGTGTATCCTATTAGGTGATGGTCTTTCCTTCGCCCTAGAGAAAGGAGAAGATTATTTACAGTTCTTTGAAGAACGGACGATCGGAAGTTAAATTCAATGTAATGCCACTCTCAACGAAGAGAATACATTATGTGTACAAGGTATATTCGTTTTCAAACCTTAATTCCGTCTGCTTTGACAACGATTCTGCAGGAGATTCCTCAGAATCCTTCGTTACTGGCCACTATGTAAACACAGTTCATAACATCCTAACTTTTAACAACATACTTTGCAAAAGGTGCCGCCTTTCTCTTACGGGGAAAAGGGTACAATATCTGATATTGAAGCTCCCACCATTTGCTGGCTCTGACCTATCTCTCCAAATCTAGCCATCCTGCTACATTGTTAAAAGCATCATTTCTGTCTGATTCCGTAGTTCACGATGAATTTACTCCAGTGTTTACTGACAGGGGATAGTATGGGAACATCGCTCTCCTTCCTGACTGCAACCTCTCCAATACCCTCTCCCTCATGCTTCAATTTTTACAGCGGAATTAACAAATTGAAGACCTTCGAATTCTAATCCTAACCAGGATCACCTTTATATCATTTATTCAGCTTCACTCAGCACGCTGCAAGTGCACTTAAAATTATTCTAAAAACGCAATGGTATCCGCTGGTACAGCAATTTCTTCAGCTGCTTCACTCCCGTAAGAAACAAATTATTTTATGTTGGACCCCCTCTCATGTAGGGATAACTGGCAACGAAATCGTTGATAGAGAAGCCAGACGGGTCTCCTCCCTTTTCGGAATTGTTTCAGGTACCTCACGGATGCTATTCGTCAAAGCCGTCTCCTCAACTAATTACATCCAGCTCTGACAAAGAGTTCGTTCTTTGTTGGCAATAGTACTGCACGAGTGACAAGAGGGGAGTGAAACTCAAAAATATAAAGCCGACAATTGGTGAGTGGTCTTTCTACCAAAAATGAAAGCGTTTACACGAGGTGATTAGTGATGAGTGCGAGATCACGAGTGAAATAAGCACCCTCAATACGCACACATGTACGTACGTATATGTGTGAATACGTACATAGACTTCGTCATGTACGAGCGTCGTACATGACGAAGTCATGTACGTACGTGAGTCGTTAAGTAAGTAAGTATGTATGTAAGTAATTATGTATGTATGTAGGTTTGTGTGCGCGCCGAAGGAGCGCACATACGTAGTAAGTATGTCATTTACATACGCACAGTTACATATACACAGTTCCATATACATACACAGATACATAAACATATTTACATATAAACAGACACATATACATGCACACACACAAACACACACACACACTTACATAAACACACCCATGTGTCTGTCTGTCTGGCTTGCCCCTCACCCCCTCTCGCTTGCCCCGCACCACGCGCACTATTGGTTAGGCCTTGTCGTTAGCCCCGCAACACCACCACCACCACCTCCTCCGGAGCCATTTGCTCTTGGGTTGTCATGTCAGCCTTGGGTTTCCCCCACTCCCCCTTTCTCTGCTTTCCACCGTCGTTTAACTCGCTTGCTCGGTTTGTCATATAAGGCTATATCTTGGGGAAGGGGAGCTCTTTTCTTTCCCACTCCCTTTCTCTATTTACCCC
>JABUQX010143493.1:15000-17500 GCA_015478945.1 Trachelipus rathkii | reverse complement strand
ATTTTAGTTAACATTGGATGAATAATATAAATATAAATGATTAATTAAAAAACAATTTTTTTTAATAAAATAGTCTCATTATATATTAAAATATGATGTAAAGCAGTAAAGCAGTAAAGCAGTAAAGCAGTAAAACAAAAGCCTATTATTCCCATCTGTTGCTAGGCATTTGTGCTATTGATTTAACTCTCGCGAGTCTGGGTTGGGTCATTTTTGACCCAACCCAATATATATATATATATGCAAACTTTTCAACCTTTTTTTTTAATTTTTTTCTCCTTCCAGGTAATCCTCAAATATCAGTTGAAGATGTGAAAAATGAATTTTCAAATAAAAAATTATAATATGAATTAGAAATTTGAAAAAGAAACTTGGTTGGGTCAAAAATAACCCAACCCGGAATTGCGCGTAGCCATCCAAAATTTGGAATTTTTTTAAAAACACAATCAATAACAGTTGAAAACATTTGTTTTCCTCCAGTAATGCATAATTACTGTACGAAAACATTGTAATTTTGTGTTGTTTTTTTTTTAAATTTCGAAAATGTTTGAATTTTTTTTTCTCTTTAGCAGGCAATATAACAATTTGTGTGTGTGATCTAGTTAAAAAAATTAAAAAAATTGTTTTGGGTCATTATAAAAGCAAAAATTTAAAAACACTTGGAAACTCACCATGAAGAGCCCACGGAAGCAAAAAATTCCTTCATCACTGTTTTATGTAAATATTGTACTGAAAGTTTTTCAAACGTTGTAGTTCATTGCAGTCAGTGGAATTTACAAGCGTTTTGTTTTTAGAGCTGTTCAAAACCTGGCCAGTTAACAGTGGCTCAGCCAGCAAATCAACACATTATGCTTCACTATAGAGATTCTCATCTGGTTCTTCAAAGCCGCAGCATAGTCAACTTTTGAGTGAGCATGATTGTGTTAGTATTTCATGTAATCTGATTAAAAACTTTATAAAGCGATCATTTCTGGGAATCTTTATGGAAACTTTCTTTTTCAGATTTTACCAACAAAACCTTTGTGTGTTTCAAAGAGATGTTGGTGAGACTCTCGACTTCTAACAGTGTCCCTCAGGTAGAAGGATAGTAGGCATTTTAGCCAACTCAATATCAGTGACTCTGACAGTGATTATATTGAGGAATCATCGGATTCTGATAGTGGATCTTACCTTCTAAGTGATGTGGATCAATCTTTCCAATATCCTCTGGAACAGGACCAGGGTTCTTTCTCCTTTCTCCTCTTCCTTCTTCTTCTTCTTCCACCTCCTCCTCCTCCTTCTTTGTCTTGCACTCTGTGCTTTCTTCTTTTCAGTTTTCCAGTTTTTTCTTCTTTTTCCCTCCTCAAGGGGCCTCAAACTCATTTGTGGTTACGAAACCCTCAAAGTCAAATCTATGTCGCTGATACATATATAAACACATCAATTGACTCAATATGCAACTGGAGCCAGCAGTCTGGCTCCGCCATCACAAACTCCGGCTCCGGCTCATGTGCTCCGGCACATAAACTCATTACTCTATTTCATTTATTCTCTTCTGTTCACTCACCAAATTTCAACCTTCTAAGTCCTTTTCCTGGTTTTGGGGGCTCAGACCCCCTCCCCTCCTTGGACGCGGCGGCGGGAAACCTCGGGCCCAGGCAGGCGGCACCTTCAACAACCACGGTAGCCAGTTTGAAGAGAATATCTTAACCAGAAAGCCTTTAAAAAACAAAAATATATATGAGCACCGCAGCACCGGTGCAAAAGGCCCTAAGGGATGCTCCGATCCACTCGGTAATGCCAGAAATCAACTCGGCATACCTCGAAACATAGGGGTAGACACCAAGTTCAACTCTCTAGCTCGAAAAATAAAAAAGTTGCATACTTGCACTAGAAAAAGGGGTAGGGGTACTAACTCATAGTAGGAAGCATCTTAGCACCTTCTAATGCACATCAATCGAATCCCCATACCTTATAACACAGGGGTAGAACACTAATATTAGGTGTATTCTATGACGTAGGATATGTCATGCTAGAAGTGCTAGAAAAGGGGGGCGGGGTACTAACTCATAGAAGGAAGCATCCTAGCACCTTCTAATACACACCAATCGTCTCTCGACCTTTCACCTTAGTGTAGAGGGTTACCTTATAAAACAACTATACAATTAACAGAGAGGTACGATCAACTGACTCCATTTTTGGTTCTGACTCCTTTAAATTATTCTATAATTGTAGGAGAATTATATAATATAATATCAGATATATTTAATTGTCTAGGCTGGATTATTAATGTTTGAGCATAGGATATAGTTATATGTAGTTAATAATAATTATTCAATATAGTAAATTATTATTATACACTAAACAGTAATACATAAAGAATAAAATAATGATTCACATAAGTATATTGTTCATATACAATTGTAGCAAATTACAAATAATCAATTATAGCACGAAATTAATTATATTTCATTAACTAATGTTTTTAAATAATAATGTTTATAAATAAGTATTTATAATT
>JABUQX010143492.1:15000-22897 GCA_015478945.1 Trachelipus rathkii | reverse complement strand
GTCTGTATAATATTTGAAGGAACAGGATCATGTTTGATCCTAGAATGTGGAAGATCACATTGGATCTCAGTGGACGAAAAAGAAGGTGTCGTCAAAGAAGAAGTAGAAGGAATACTTATTAAATTGGTTTGAATACTATTTGTAGAATTTGAATTTGGAGAATCCATTTGGATTTTTATAAAGTCTGGAGGATCACGGTGGATCTGAGTGAAAGAGGTAGAAAGCGTCGAAGAAGAATCAGAAAAGAATTTTGAACAATTTGAGGGTTGAACATCATCTGTAGAATTTGGAGAATCCGTAGGGATTTCTGTAGAGTCTGGAGGATCACATTGGATCTTAGAAAAATAACGGTTCATAGTATTTAATTTTGTGTTATTGTTATTAGTGTTTTTCACTTTTAAAAGAGAAGAATCAATAGTAAGTTTGTTAACTTGTATAAAATTACTAGAAATATTAGAAGGATTCTTTAATAGGTTCTGGACGAAACAGGAGGCGTTGAAGAAGAATTAGAAGAGAGATTTGACACATTTGTGTGAATTTTATTTGCAATCTTCAGGGAATCTGTTTGGATTTTCCCAGAAGTTGGAAGTTCTTGTCGAATCATATTTATTTTAGAATCGCAATGAAGCTTTAAGCTACTTAAAGTATCACTGCTTTCAGTTTCTAGGTTCGGGTTAGTAGCATTAGGAATGTTAGTAATATTAGAGGATGGAAGTGGATAATTTTCGTTGTTATAAGTTGGAGAGGTGTCAGATTTAATAACAGCTAAGTTATTACCCTCATGTGTAGTGACCAATTCTGTCTGATCATTCATCACTACTTTACTAATTTTTGTTGATGTTTTCTTTTCGTCGTCATTTGAGGATTTTAATGGAGTAGATTCTGAAGATAAATCATATGATGAAGAATCTTTTTCAGTTGTCATTTTTGTTGATTGTGCTGTCTTTGTAGCTATCCATTGGGGACATTCAATTCCAAAATGATTTCCTTTACAGATAGGACATTCGTCATTGTCATTGTCATAGTATTGATATTTGTTTTTCCTTTGAAGACAATTATTGATTATGTGGCCTGTTCTTTTGCAATGGAGACATTTATTCTGTCTAACATAACATTGATCTTGTAGATGTCCCCGTTTTCCACAAAACCTACAATAGGGACGAAATTTGCAGGTGCGAATGTCATGGCCAGATTTTTTACAGTAAGTGCAATTAAGGTGGCTCTCAACCTCACCTCTAGACCATGTTGACTGAGGAGGTCTTTGTGGTGTATTATGCTCTTTACTGTAAACTTCATTTTTAGTACAAGTATTAGTAGTGTTAGAGTTAGTAGATGGGAATGGGAGAATCTCCTGCTGAGTCATCAGCAGGCGAAAAGCATTTATCAGCTGTGCAAGTACTTGCAGTATTTGCTGATTTTGTTGAAGTACTTGCATCAGTATGTTAGTATTGTTATTGTTAGTAGCTGTGGGAGTTGGACTTTGTGCATGGCTATACATCTCGTTTGTATAACATTGATCATTCGATGGGGATTGAATGACCTGCGGTGGTTCGAACCCAGGTGGTGGCTTCGGCGAAAATTGAGGCTGATGAGAAGTGTAATTAAAATAAGGATTTGAATAAAATGGGGAATTCATTCCTGATGACGTAGTCAAATATAATAAAGGCCGGTGGTTTGATATTATAGGCACCCTCCTATTGGGGCAATTGGAATATATTGGTGGTGACACTGAGGTCACAGAAAGATATGTGTTATTAAACAGAGTATTTGACGACGATGAAGGTGCAGTCTCTGCCATGATTTAAAAAAATATAAAAAAATAAGAGGAATGAAGAAGAATGACGAATGAAAAAAATAATTCAATAGAGAATACTGGATAAAAATAACGGTGCGGCGAGCAAAAGGTAGCTTCAGAAGAAACTACGCTCTGCTACCAATGTAATGTTCAAAAGTCTGGGGTGACTCAAGAACACCAGCAATGGCAGCAGAGCATATAATGAATGGATGGAGAAATAATAATTAATAATTAGAAAATAAATAATTGTAATAGTGAAATAGTGAAGCTTAACTTACGTAGAAAAAGAATCATGCAGAGCAGTGCAAAACAAAGCGGCCCGCTGGGCCCAAAAGGCCGAACTCCATTTCACTAATGGATGAAGCAACTTTCACTCGCACACCACACAATGAGAGGGGAATGGAATGAGATGATGGATTAATTCTCATGCAAGGAATATCGCAGCCACAAGGCATATGCAAATAAAATAAAAGAATGAGATTAGTCACCGCGAAGCAAGCAACGGAAAATGGATAATAAACATTAAATGTAAATAAATTAAATTACCTTAATCACACTTTATGAATCTTTGCCTTGTTTACTACATAAATCAGTAACCATATGTTTCAAGGTATATAAAATATAAGAAATGCTTTTTGTATTCTTTAATGCTAAATATATCCCTATATAAATCTCCTCATTCAGACAACAATAGAATTAGAAGTAATTTACTGTTCCCACATAACCTTTACATTCAGTGCGCTGACACACATTGCAAAACCTTTCTTTCATTAAATAATTCCCGTAATAATAAAATAATGAATAATGACTAATGAATTACTTTACTATAACTAATTTTAGAAATATATATCTTTTCTATCAATAAAATAAAATACCAGGTAGCAATGATAAAATGACACTATATCTTTCTTAATTTAAATGTACATACATTATAGGTATGTTTCTGTTTGTAATAAAAGTTTTATTAACAATAACACTCAAATTTATAGTTTTATTTTCTTTATTTTTCATAAAGAACACTTCACAAATAAACCAGTTTAATTTGTTTATAATGTCTTAACACACTGGTTATTTATTTTTAAACTCCACTCCAATTATAATAATCCATTTAAAAGTTTCTTAGAACATATTTGTCTTTCTCTGTTTGTTCATTAATTTAATATTTTTCCAACAGTATTTGATTATTACTTTACACTCAATTTAGAGTAAACTCTTTTGAATTTTCCTATAATGCTCCGTTGAAAGTATTTATAAACTAGTCTATTAATCTGGATCTGGAAATAGTCTGGATCTAGTTTAATCAATCCTGACCCGGTTTAGTACCAGTCTCGAACCAGTTTCGAACCAGTTTAATTAATCTGAATCTTGTTTATCAATCCTAATCTTGTTTATTTAATCTGGATCTAGTCCCGAACCAGTCTGGATCTAGTTTATTAATCTTGAACTAGTCTAAGCAATCTGGATCTTGTTGACCTATAAATATTTAAGTTGCTAAACTATATATTCCTTTTAAAAGTTAAATTTCATATATACACATATGTTATTGTCTAACTAATGAATTACAAATTTAATTTTACACTACATACCATTAAAGGCCAGATAATGAAGTTTCATAAAGTTCAGTAAAATATGTGGAGGAGCAACTTGGGCTCAATCGAAGAGAACTATAAAAAAATGAAATATTTTAGATTTATACTATTACATTTATCAAATTTACCATTTACCTACATATCTTTTGCTTACGTTATTTTGGAAGGAACTTAATATATTCTGGCTTTACTATAGTTGTTGATCATCATGCATGAAACAGAAAAATTAGAGATTCTGTAATAAATAAAGAAAAGGAGGTAGAGATTTTCTCTACAATATATATATATATATATATATATATATATATATATATATATATATATATATATATATATATATATATATATATATATATAGGGATATTACCGATAGTATCGGTCATCGGTATTATCGGCCATTTGATGGTATCGGGGAATATCGGTTAAAATGGCCCGATGCTTAGCCGATACTTCTTACTTTTGGGTGAAAAATTATGAGAAACTTTTAGATTTAATAATAAATCTAGTTCGATGCCAAGATAGCTGGTACCAAGTTATGTTTTTCCTCAGTTCTTTTTAACTTGGTTGTAGCGTTTCTCCAGCTTGGACTTTAGCGCAAAGATGATTACCTATTTGGACAGCCATTATTATAATTTATACAGTTTTTAGTTTCCACTTTTTAGTTGATCAATAGTATTTTTTACAATTTCGTAAGGAAGCGTGTGAGTGTATTAAAGTCTGTTTTTTAAACTTTCTGGATTATTCATATTTTAGATATTTGCTGTAAATAGGGTTTTATCATTTTAAAATTTAGGTTTGAGCGTACGAATTAAGTTTCCTCATTAAGCCTTTGGTTAATGTCAATTAATTGTTTGTTCTTTTTTTTTTTTTTTTTTTTTCTTTTTTTTTTTGTGTGTTTTGGTGTGGGGGTATGTTACTAATTTTGCATAGGCGTGGATTTCTTTTGTCTTTACCAACTTCAATGGCTTGCATTCTAACTCTGCATCCATAGAAATACTACCTCTCTAACTCTAAACCTAATTTGCTCCTGTCTGAGACCCAGATGGCTAGGAATTCACTTCAACTCGTTTAATATTTCCAACTATAACTTATTTTATAGTTTCCGTTTGAAGAAGGGTGGAGTATGTGCCTGTCTTAAATAAAATACATTCCTATATACGTCTCGAGAGTCTGGAAGATCTCATAACCGATGTTCTGTGGCTTAAAATCTTTCTTCCTTCTACTACAATATTCTTATGCTTCTGCTACTGTTCTCTAACAGAGCAGATTTTCATGCCTTTGATTACCTTACTACTTCTCAAGAGACTGTTATATCTTCTCATCAAAATACTGAGGTCCTCTGTTTAGGGGATTTCAATGTACACAAAACTGAATGGTTGGGGTCCTCTAGGTACGTTTAATTTGGGAGGAAGCCCGAATCATTCAGTATTCTCAACGATCTGGAGCTGATTAAATAACCTACACACATTCCGGATGCGTCCCAACCGATTCTTGAACACATTCCCCTAGTCCTTCTCTCTATAAATACACAACCTTCGCTCCTATCGGTGTAAATCTGACCACAACCTTATATCACTTAATTTTAATACTTTCTCAACATCTCCATCACTGCCCTATGCAGTTTCTTAGCCTTTGATCGGGCCGGTTAAGGATGCGTTGCTTCTCATAACTATAATTGAAGTGACTGCTTTGACTCTTAAGACGCTTTAGATTCTGCCGATAAAGTGGGAACTGTAATTGTTAATGGGATGAGCAGGTCTTCTTGGACTAAATCTTTTTCTCCTCAAAATCCATGGTTCGATCGTGCTTGTTCCCTGGCCATTCAGGCTAGAGACATATTGCTAATGTCAGTGTGTGGAAAATTCTCGTTCTCCTATCACTCTTGCCAATTTTCATTCAGCTAGGACATCGTTGCAGGGATACTCTTAGGCGAGCAAAGCGGACTTTCACTAAGCAAAGACGTGGTGACCTACTTAGTTAACACACTGATAAAATGTACGTCCTCTTTTCAAAATATTTTCAGCAACTTCTTGAAATCATAATTTCCTCCTCTTGTCGCTCTAATGATTCTGTTGTTAATACTCCAACTGAAAAGGCCAATCATCTCTTTGGCCTCCTATTTTCCTCTAACTAACCCTGGACGATTCTGGTATTCCTCTTCCTCCTCCTTCTCCTCTCAGGTGTCCTATGCCTTTACTATGGTTCATTTGATCGGATGCATGAGCTCCCTGAAATCTATGAGCGTTAGGAAGCGGGGTGGCCGAATGTAATTACTTTATCAGTTTTCAAGGAGTTAATATCTGAGCTTGGACTTGCCCTTCGTGCTTTAATACTAGCACTTTTCTTCAGTTTTGGAAGTGCACGTTTGTACAACTTTTTCTGAAGAATGATGCTCTGATTCTTCTAAGCATCGCCCTATAGCTCTCACTTGTATTCTTTCTAAGAAATCTTTGAAATCCTTCTCAACTCTCTCACTTCTTAGATCATGCAGAGTCTCTTTCCCTTCTTTCTAATTACCAGTACGGCTTTTTTTTAGACATAGGAGAATCTACTGGCAATATACTTTCCTATTTCTGATTTATGGTTTCCACTTTTCAGAGCTATAGTGAGTTTTTGTGGTGGAGTGTGGCATATCTAATGCATTTTACGATAGGGTATGGAATGCGTCACTGCTATCCAAGCTCCCCTCCTTTCTCCTTCTCTTTGCTTACTTATGTTTAGCTTTCTTTTAAATCACTCAATGTTGGCTGTTGTTGATGGGCGACTTCTTCTTTTCTGTCAATAGTCGAGATCCTCAGGGTTCTGTTTTATCTCCTACTTTACTTACTTTTCATCAATGATCTTCTCAGCTGTTGATCTAACTCTATCCATTCATATGTCGATGGCCCGACCCTGTATGCTTCAACTCATTTCAAATCCGTCTTTTACTTCTAGAATTGCCTCTCGTCTTAATCTTTCCGATTCTATTATCGCTGATCTGGATAGAATTTCAGGGTTGGGTCGTCTCAAGCTTGTGAAAATTTAATTCTTTAAAAACCCAACTAAATCTCTCTCTCTAAGACACTTAACTTTTCTATCTCTTTCGACGGTTCTCTCGTCTCTCCTGTTGACAATATAAACATCCTTGGCCTTAACATAAACAAAAAAATATTTTGAAAACCTCAAATCACAGTGGTTGCTAGGGCGGCCTCAAAGAAACTGGGAGATTCTGTTTAGGTTGCGAGATTTGTTATTTTTTCCTTTTCTCAGTTACTCCACCTATACAAGGGTCTCATCCGCCCTTGTATAGAGTACTGCTCTCATATCTGTGAGGGGCGGGGGCTCTGGTTTCATCCGGCTTTTGGATAGGGTCGAGTGGCCAAAAGGCCTATAAACTGTCCTGTACTTTCTAGTTCACTTGACCCTTTATATTTGCGGCGCGATGTTGGTGCTTTATCCCTTTCTATAGGTACTGTAGAGACTTGAGTGCTCGAGGAGCTATCCATTCGCATTACCACCACCTTTGACGCGCTCTCGTAGCACAAGGGGTGCTGTGTCGGCACATGAGTTTTGTGTTGATGTTAGTAACTCCAGACTGGTTCGCTGCGGTGCTTCTTTCTTTCCTGCCACCTCTGTTCTGTGGAATTCTCTTCCATCATCTGGGTTTCCTACTCAATTTAATTTCCCTCACTTTAAGTCTGTGCTCATCTGCGTAATTTGCGTTAGATGGATTTTTGAGGCGTTCAACACCCACTCCTTGAATAGGGTTCTGCCCGTGAGCGGCGGTGACAACTGTAAAAAAAAATAAATAAAAGGTTCTAATAAGGAATTCCTTAAGCTAGCTGAAACCCTACAAGAATGGCACCTCCGACGGTGAACCACTTCTAGAATGCATTAAAATAGCATAACCGAGGAGCTTGCTCGCTTGAAAAAAAAAAAAAAAAGAGACAGAGAAGTGGAAGCTAGCCTTATCACCTGCTTCCCTAACTTAACAACACTGATAGTGGCTTGATGTAATTGGTTTCAGCAAATATAAACCTACTGAGATGAGAGTTTGGATATGTTGAACTTTGGTAGTTCATGGCCATAATTGCATTGACATCTCCATTCACCTTCAAAGGAATTACACTAAGAATTTTATCGTATATAATGAATAAAATCGAAACAAAAATAAGAATGTTTCAAATTTACATCAACAGCTTGTATTGTTGCTCTTTTAATATGAGATGAATTGAACCCACACTCCACTCATGCGGTGGCATGAAAATGGGCCAAGGTTTTCATTATTATCAGTGCTTGCAGGCAAATAATTATCAGCACCTCCTTCATCAGTCGAGATAGAGCGTATTATTTATAGTGTACAGGCAGGAATGTAAACACCCCAAAAGGAACATTCTCTCGCCAGATACTAGTGAAAGCTTAATGTTTTTGCATCACAATTTGTGAATTTTTGAATTTGAGTATTGAATGATATCTATCTTAAAGGAGTATTTTATTATGTCATGTTTGAGTAATAGCGTTTTTTTATTTTAAC
>JABUQX010143492.1:0-2500 GCA_015478945.1 Trachelipus rathkii | reverse complement strand
ATATATATATATATATATATATATATATATATATATATATATATATATATATTTTTATATTTTTTAATATATATATATATATCATATAAAATAAATAATATATATATGTATATATATATATATATATAATATATATATATATAAATAATAATATATATATATATATATATATAATATATATGTAATATATATATGTATATATAATAATAATAATAATATATATATATAAATAAATATAATAATAATAATAATATATATATATATATATATATATATATAATATATATATATATATATATATAATATATATATATATATATATATATATATATATATATATATATATATATATATATAATATATAATATATATATAATTATATATATAATATATATGTATAATATATGCTGCTTGAGCAGTGATAGCACATGCGCAGCTCTAGGATCACCAATTATATAGTCGTCAGTTCTGGTTATATTATTATCAGTTATATGGTCACCACTCGATATGATATCCTATTATCTGGTATGACAACTATATAGCGACGGAGGATGATCAGCATGTATGTCGCGATGTCAGTCTGTTCCACTTCAGGACAAGCCGTCGACTGGTTCGGATTAAGTCCGGCTAAGGCAAAGGCGATCGAAGGTTGTCGGAGAGGGTATGCTGATCTGCACGAGCTCGTTGGCTAAACAGGAGGCTGGGTGTTCTTCTGGCCAACTCTGGGACAATCTGGAAGGGACGGAGAGTATACAAAATACTCTCTGTAGTTATCTCTATGACAGGTAACCTCAGCGGCTACCTGCGAAATTATCTCTTTAGTAGTTAAACTACTTTTTAGGTGGCAGACTAACTGGAGGATCTCGGAGGTCCGGCGAAGATATCACCATCCACGGAGACCATCCACCTACAGGAGAACCTCTTGAAGATCGTCCAAAGGGTTCTTGGTAACCCTGAGGAGGTTTCTAAGCCTCTTGGTAGGCTCAGAGAGAGGGAGAGAAGTAGGGCCAGTCGGAGATCTTGTAGTCCAACTCCGGGGGAGAGACGAGGTAGCCCAACTTCTTGTAGAGAGACGTGGCAGTTCAACTTCTAGTAGAGAGACGAGGGAGTCCAACTTCTTGTAGTTTCTTCTTCTTCCTGGCTTCGTAGGTCGGATCTGATATTTCAGCTTATTGTTCTATATTAGCAAATTATCTCTTAGTGGTAGCAAAGCGCTACGAATTATCTCTTTAAAGGCTAATAAGACAAAAGCGAAACAACAGATTATTTATTTTTAACGAAAAAGTCGTACAAAGTTATAATAAAAAAAGTTACATATATAATAATCAAGTTTTTATACAAATATTATTACTATTTACATTTGACCAATTTATAACTTTTATTTTTATTTTTATTATAATATTTTATATACATTTAAAAAAATTATATTTTATGGTCTAACTTTTCTAAAAATGGATTTTTGTAAATATAATAAAATGAAACATTGCAGAAGCTGTCGGTAGATGGCGTTTGCCTTCACATTCTGAACATAATATAAACACAAGATGGAGTTTATTGTTAAAAGTTCATTATTATTGCTTAAAACTAAGTTTTTATAAAATATATATATTTTTATCAAATATTGATAATATTTATAATATAATATAACAAATGTAATATTTTTAATATACAATTTTTAATTATTAACATCTGAATAATGAAAATAAGTCATTTTTAAATTTAATAGACTTATTGATATTTCTGTTACTTTTTCTTTTATGGTTCATTCTGTAAGTATTTTCGTTTGGGGAAACTAACTTAAACACTTCACTATATATTTACTTCCCCACCAGAACACGGAGTGACTTACATCATGAAGAGGAACCGGTGCTGAGGGGAACACTTAAAGAAAGGGACTGAGTGGATTCCATCCTGAATCGGACTCTATTAGGAAATGTGTATTTCTTTTTTTTATATATTTGATAAAATCACTAAAAGGGGCACTGAGTGGCTTCTATCCTGAAGCGGACTCTATTAGGGAGTGTTTATTTCTTTTATTATTAGTATTTTATGTAATCACTAAGAGGGGCACTGAGTGGCTTCTATCCTGAAGCGGACTCTACGGGGAGGGTTTCGTCTAGTAAGGGGGGCACTTGGAAGAATAGGGACAGTAGGAATCCTTAGGACATCAGCAACGTCAGGGACATCAGGAACATCGGCGGCGTCAGCGACATCAGGATCATCAGGGTCATCAGAGACATCAGGGTCATCAGGGACATCAGGATCATCAGGGACATCACGATCATCAGGGACATCAGGATCATCAGGGACATCAGGATCATCAGGGATATCGGGATCATCAGGGACACCAGAGACAGTAGGATCATCAGGGACATCAGAGACATCAGGATCATCAGGAATCGTTGACGTTACCGTTTCCATAAAAGCAGGTTTTAAACGGCTAATTGAGACTACTGTAGTTTGACCATTCCTGAGTTCTATCTTGAAACAATGTGGCATT
>JABUQX010143491.1:15000-17500 GCA_015478945.1 Trachelipus rathkii | reverse complement strand
ACTAAGAGGAGAGCCCATGGCAAGAGAGTTAGTTTGGGAATATAGTTGATTATCAAAGAAAAAATAAGTATCGGAGACAGCTAAAGTTAATAGTTCCTTGAATTCGGATTTAGTGAAATTCATGAATGAAGATTGAGTATGGAAAATAATGTTTAATAAGATATCTATGGCTTCAAAAGTAGGAATATTAGTATATAATGATTCTACGTCAAAACTAACCATGTAAAATTTATGAAGATTATTGATAGAGGAAAGCCAAGATTTAAATGAGTAGGAATTTTGTATAGTATATTGATTTATGCTGAAGGGTGATAGATAGGGAACTAAAAATTTTGCTAAATTGTAATTATGTGTATTGTAAGCGGCTAAGATAGGTCGTATGGGAATATTATTTTACGATGTAAAGCATATCAAGTTTTACCAAATTTCATTAAATTTAAATTGTTTACAAAAAGACTCTACAACAGCAATCTCTACAAAGGATTTCAATTCAAGCTGCTTAATAACGAAATTAAATTCAAATCAAATTCAATTTTCAAGCTGGATCGTGACATCAAGAATATCTCCATTGATCTTAAATCTAGGTTAAGTTTTTGTGATAATTTATTTGTAAATAATTTTGTTAAAATTCACATTGACAAATATGTTTGTAACATTAGACTTCTGCATGAAAACAAATTTAACAGACTTATATCTAAATTTGAAGCCCCTCCTATTACTTCAAAACAAGTTATTTTTAATTTTTCAAGTAAACCACTTTCTGTTAACGAAGAAAGATTATTAACCTTGGGTTTAAATTTTCACATACCTAACTTTAACATTAACCCTATTCTGCATCGTTTTTCCTTTGAGAAACTATTAAATAATTTAAAACCTCACCCATTGTACAAAACTAGTTTTAGTCATATACAAACTAATATTAACCTTATTGCACAAAAATTTCTCTGGAACTTTAAACCACATAAGATTTTTTCATATTTATTCTCTAAATCGGACCTCACCACTCTGAAATCTCTCAAAAATGACAAAACTATCATCATATGTAAACCCGACAAAACTAACGGTGTAGTTATCTTAAATAAATCCGATTACTTAAATAAAGTAAAGAATATCTTATCCGATACAGATAAATTTAACCCCTCACAAAAAGACCCTCTGAAGTTATCTTTAAATCTAGAAGATAAATTAAACCGTTCATTACGTAAATTTCATTCAAAAAACATACTAAGCAAATCTCAATACGATACATGTTATTCTAGAGGCTCTGCTCCTGGTATTTTATATGGTCTCCCCAAAATACATAAAAATAATATTCCCATACGACCTATCTTAGCCGCTTACAATACACATAATTACAATTTAGCAAAATTTTTAGTTCCCTATCTAACACCCTTCAGCATAAATCAATATACTATACAAAATTCCTACTCATTTAAATCTTGGCTTTCCTCTATCAATAATCTTCATAAATTTTACATGGTTAGTTTTGACGTAGAATCATTATATACTAATATTCCTACTTTTGAAGCCATAGATATCTTATTAAACATTATTTTCCATACTCAATCTTCATTCATGAATTTCACTAAATCCGAATTCAAGGAACTATTAACTTTAGCTGTCTCCGATACTTATTTTTTCTTTGATAATCAACTATATTCCCAAACTAACTCTCTTGCCATGGGCTCTCCTCTTAGTTCCATTCTTGCCAACACATACTTAAAACATTATGAATCAATCTGGCTTGACTCTGCTCCTCAAAACTGTAAACCTTCTTATTATAGACGCTATATAGACGATACTTTTCTGCTTTTTTCTAATAAACAAAAAGTTACTCCTTTCCTAAATTTTATCAATAGTCAACTACCTAACATTAATTTCACTGTAGAAGAAGAAACTAATAACACTTTATCCTTCTTAGATTTGAATATTACAAAAACTGACCCACACATCTCTCTAAATATACATCGAAAACCTACTTTCACCAACCTTGCACAAAATTTTTTCAGCCATGTTCCTTTTCTTTATAAATGTAATAGCATAAATACCTTAATATATAGAGCTTACCATTTAACATCCGGTTATTTAGAACTTCATACAGAACTTTCTTTCATAATTAAACATTTCAACTCCAATTTATACCCCTCTTCCTTAATATATAACTTAATAAAAAGATTCCTTAATAAAATATATTCTCACAACAAACCCCTTATGCTACCTTCCAAACAACCTTTTTATATTAAAATACCCTTCTACGATCACCATTACACCAAAATTAAACAGGAACTTACAAAACTTTTATCCAACTCTTACCCTCACCTAAAACTTATTTTTCTCTTTACGCCCAACTCTTCCATAGGTTCCCTTCTAAACCATAAAGATTCCCTGCCTGCTCCTCTGCGTTCGTCCGTCGTTTATAAATATTCATGTGGTGACTGTCAAGACACCTACGTTGGCAGTACCCAACGCCAACTCACCGTCAGGATGGACGAGCATAGAG
>JABUQX010143491.1:7500-10000 GCA_015478945.1 Trachelipus rathkii | reverse complement strand
ACTTAAATCGGAGAGACACCATGACATATAAATTTAATGAAAGTTAATTTTTATTGACTTGTTATATTGCAGCGCACACACACATACATATACATATATAATATATATATATATATATATATATATATATATATATATAGTTATATATATATATATATATATATATATATATATATATATATATATATATATATATATATAGTGACCTCAAAAAACCAGCCCCTCTCGCACTTTTTGTGATGTCTCCTACAATCATTCAATAATCACCCTAATTATGCAGGATGCGGCAGCCAACACTTGTGAACACATCTACATCAATGAAAGCTTAAACAAAGAATATATATTGCCAAGAGTTACTACAAGACAGGCTTGTTAAAGAAAATTCAGGAGATTTTCATTCATCAATTCGAATGTGAGAAGGTCCTCTCCAAAAACAGAACTCAAAACTTTTAGAAGTATTGGCCCGTGGAGAACCAATTTGCAACAAGTATAAACCGTCAAAGCAACTCTGGATGTTCCAGGAAGCAAACAGCCGAGCTTGTCGAGAGCGTGAGAGAGTCAGTTCAAAGTCTGAGACTCTCTGTGCAGCAACAGTCCTCGAATATCCCGTGAAACTTGCAGGAGAGTACTAGTAAGCGATAAAAGGGTTTACCCATACAGAATACAAACAAAGCAGACCGTTACAGCCTTAGACAAAGAGCAGAGAAAGGCTATGGCTGTAAAGTTACTGGAGAAGGTCCAGAAGACTCCAGATTTCCTTAACCTCCTTTGGACCTCAGATGAAGCCAACTTCCATCTTAAAGGAAAGGCGTTCTCAAAGACAAATGTCTTCTTGGAGACCTACAAAACCCAATGAAATAGTCAACAAGTCCCTACACTGACCAAAGTGCACAGAATGAGCTGCAATCTCGGCCAGAGAAATCAACGGATCATTCTTCTTCGAATAATCTGGTGCAACAGTATCAGTCAGCAAAGAATGGTATGATGATGATGTTCTCACTTCAAGAGTGGCTACAGACCGTCGCATATGAGAAAGTTCTCATTCCAACAAGATGGAGCAGGGTCTCACAGCTCAAGCCTATCCTGAGATTGGCTAAAGAGAAATTTTACAGAGGGTCGTGATCCCAAGTCACAGTTTTGGGTAGAACCTCATTTTTGAAGCCAGATCCCCAGATTTCCTCCTCTGAAGGGACATCTCAAAGAGACCGAGTGGCATGGAAAACCAGAACCATCACTGAAGTCAAGGAAACCATCAGGGAAGAGATAAGAGCCATTCCTAGGTCTGTCTATATATATTTGTCATATATTTTTTTAAAATGTATGTATATATATATATATATATATATATATATATATATATATATATATATATATATAATATATATATTCATAACCTTATATATATATATATATATATATATATGTAAACTATATAAACGTTTACTTCTGATGCATATGTCTTACGTGTATATATATATATATATATATATATCTTAGATCCACAGATTTTGATATTTGGGGCTATCTCTAGGACCGAGTGTGCGCAGGAGAACCGGGGCTTGCATCACTAGAAGGCAGAAAACCATTAGTGTAGATACTAAGACCATTCTTCCAGTATCGTTTTATGTATATTTTTAAATACATATATATATAAATTATATATATATATATATATATATATATATATATATATATATATATATATATATATTTTATCTTTTTTTCTCTCATATATATATATATATATATATATATATATATATATATATATATATATATATATATATATATATATATATATATATAAACGTTATATTTACGTAGAAGTATATATATATATATATATATATATATATATATATATATATATATATGTTTATATATATATATATATATATATAATGTTATATCTTCTCATATACTTAGCAACATATCTAACATATATATATATATATATATATATATATGTATATATATGCTGTATATATATATATTCAAAAACGCTACGGTAATTTCCACTGCTGGGATGAACTGGGCTAACGGGATTGTCCGCATCAAGTGTTTGACATTACCATAAGTGGACATTTAAAGGCTAGCGCGAGGTGTTCCTGTAGTGATCCGCCCACCCAGCAGGAACTACGACGCCTCCACCCACCGTGACCCACACACTCGATATATAATAAACGGGCACCACTTACTGAGTGAAAAATGCATAACCAGGGAATATATTAATGTATAAACTAACTGCTACAAATTCAACGCAGTGTGATAGGTATTCAAAAATAACCCTACCAAAATCAATTTGCATAGCAGGATGAACCTAGGCTAAGCGCGGTTGTCCACGTAAGGTGTTTGACGACGCTGCGCATACGATGGACTAAAAGTAGAAAGCGCGAGGAGTGTTCCTGTGGTGAATATCACTTGCAACTTGGGAACCACGACACTACCCAGATACACGCCTCCGCGTAGCGATAGCAAATGGAGCTGCAGAGTGGCTGCT
>JABUQX010143491.1:0-2500 GCA_015478945.1 Trachelipus rathkii | reverse complement strand
TGTCTAAGATCAAAGAATCTTGGGAGAAGGGTCAGTTAGCATCCGGAGTTACATAAAAGAGGGCACGTGTAAGAGATGCTGGCGCCGTAAAGGCCGGCACCTTTAAATTATATTAAAGCATTCCTTTATCCTGAATTTTAATATGCTAAATACATAATATTCGTGAGAGATATTAATTAATTAAAGCCCTATGTTATAGAATGGAAGGGGCAATTAAGCCTCGGCACAGTATAAGACCAGCCCAATGTAATTTGATTAACCTGTCTAAATTACCTTGACTATCATTCCCTATGGTATGCTGTTTATTATCATAAAATCTTTGACAGTAAAACAAAAATATTGAATTATAGTTTAAGAAATAAAAATAAGAAGTTAAAATCATCTTTTATTCCTTGTATATAAAAAAGTTATTACATACATATATATATATATATATATATATATATATATATATCTATATATATATATATATATATATATATATATATATATCTCTCTCATATATATATCTTCTCCATATACTCTCTCATATATAATTGCCTGGTAATAAATATTAAAAAAAACAGGTAAAAAGAACAGCGAGAGTTTCATTCGCCTTGTGTGCAGTTGCACAATCTAATTACTTTTAAATCAATTAAAAAGGACTCTTAACTACAGTATATATATATATATATATATATATATATATATATATATATATATGTAATATACACATATATATATGTAATAAATATATATATGTATTTCATATATATATATATGCATATATATATAAATATATATATATATATACATATATATATATATATATATATATATATATATATATATATATATATATATATATATTATATATATATAAATAATATATATATATATTTATATATATATGTATATATATATTCTTATATTCTTTATATATATATATATATATATATATGCTGTAATATATATATCTTTCTAATATATATATATATATATATATATGTATATAAATAATATGTATATATATAATAAACCTATAATAATTTACTGTTTTATATATATATATATATATATATATATATATATATATATATATATATATATATATATATATATATATATATATATATATATCAGGGGCGTATATATAGGGTAGGCCGGGTAGGTAGCTCCTACCCAATATTTTTTAGGTTTTAAATAATTGAAATTAAATTGTAAAAGTATTGGGAGAACATATAAAAGTTAAAAAAAGCTATTTTGCATCATAAATTAAAAGAAAAACAACCACAATAATAATAGCTATAATAATAATTGAATTCATTTAGAAATTCTCGCTCCTACTCTGATCTTAGGAGTAAAATTCTTCCCGGGCGGACGAATGACGTCATTTTTTACATCAACTTATAAGGGAGCGGGCTAGTCTGTCCTACCTATAATCGAAAATATATGAAACCTTTCGTTCTCTTCCCGTAAATATGTACGAAATGTGTGGCTTGTGGCAGTTTGTTTGAAATTTTTGTATCGGATGTGTCTGATTGTTCTGATATTGAATATTAATTTTATATAACTTTATTTAAGTGGTATTTAGCATTATATAATAAAATAATTGAAATAATGCATAATGGAGTAAGTGTAGATTTTATATTAAAGAAAAAACGCTTTAAAAACTTATCTATAAAACGACAGCTCTATTTTAAAAAAATGATAGGCCTAAGAAATTACTCAATTGGAATGTGATTTAAAATTAAGTATTTGGTAAATATAATGTAAACAAGCTTTTCATACAAATAAATAGGTACGTATTATAATTATTAAAATATGTTTTCGATGTTTTCGTTATATATATATATATTCTCTATTCAATATATAATAATATATATATATATATATATATATATATATATATATATATATATATATATATATATATATATATATATATATATATATATATATATATATATATATATATATAAACTCTCAATGTAACCCAAATTATGTAATTATACTTCCATTTTTACGCCACTGATATATATATATATGTATATATATATTACTTATATATATATATATATATATATATATATATACTTTATATATATATATATATATATATATATATATATATATATCTCACATTTATATTTTATGTGTGTATGTGTGTGTGTGTGTGTGTGTGTGTGTGCGCGTGTGTTTCAGGGAGAATGGTCTTTTCGTGTCTGTTACTACCAGCCAAATTTGTTGTGTTAGTTGTGTGTGGTAATGAGACTGGTTCTTAAATGTGTATTGGGTGTGTTCCATTGGAGTGTGTCTTGTTGAGACTGGTTGGCATTGGGAATGTGTTGAGTGTGTTTGGTACTTCTCCCAGTGCTATTGGAGTTTGAGACTGGTATTTTAAATAAGTGCTAGGGTGTTTCATTAGACGTTGATTTGAGATTTGATCGCTTGAATATGCGAAGAATATGTTTTGACCGAAGATTTAGTGTGCTGTGGTATTAATTGTATGGTAGTCATT
>JABUQX010143490.1:0-10000 GCA_015478945.1 Trachelipus rathkii | reverse complement strand
AAATCTTAATCAAAGGTTACGTTCCTTATTGAAAACTTATTAAAAATTAAAGTTTCTTTTTGAAATCTTGTTAAGATCTTGTAAAAAGGTCACGTTCCCTATTGAAATCTTATTAAAAGGTCACGTTCCCTATTGAAATCTTATTAAAATCTTATTAAAGTTAACGTTCCTTATTGAAATCTTATTAAAAGGTCACGTTCCCTATTGAAGTCTTATTAAAAGGTCACGTTCCCTATTGAAATCTTATTAAAAGGTCACATTCCCTATTGAAATCTTATTAAAAGGTCGCGTTCCCTATTGAAATCTTATTAAAAGATTACGTTTCCTATTGAAATCTTGTTAAAATGTCACGTATCCTATTGAAATCTTGTTAAAAGTTCACATATTCTATTGAAATCTTATTAAAAGGTCACGTTCCATATTGAAATCTTATTAAAGGGTCACGTTCCCTATTGGAATTTTATTTAAAGGTCACGTTTCCTATTGAAATCTTATTTAAAAGTCAGGTTTCCTATTGAAACCTCATTAAAAGGTCACGTTTCCTATTGAAATCTTATTAAAAGGTCCCGTTTCCTATTGGAATTATATTTAAAGGTCACGTTTCCTATTGAAATCTTATTAAAAGGTCACGTTCCCTATTGAAATCCTATTAAAAGGTAACGTTCTCTATTGAAATCTTATTAAAAGGTCACGTCCCCTCTTGAAATCTTATTAAAAGGTCACGTTCCCTATTGAAATCTTATTAAAGTTAACGTTTCTATTGAAATCTTATTAAAGTTAACGTTCCTTATTGAAATCTTAATAAAAGGTCACGTTCCCTATTGAAATCTTATTAAAAGGTCACGTTTCCTATTGAAATCTTATTTAAAGGTCACGTTTCCTATTGAAATCTCATTAAAAGGTCACGTTTCCTATTGAAATCTTATTAAAAGGTCACGTTCCCTATTGAAATCTTATTAAAAGGTCACGTTCCCTATTGAAATCTTATTAAAAGGTCACGTTCCCTATTGATATCTTATTAAAAGGTCACGTTCCCTATTGAAATCTTATTAAAAGGTCACGTTCCCTATTGAAATCTTATTAAAAAAGTCACATTCCCTATTGAAATCGTATTAAAAGTTCACGTTCCCTATTGATATGTTATTAAAAGGTCACGTTTCCTATTGAAATCTTATTAAAAGGTCACGTTCCCTATTGAAATCTTATTAAAAGGTCACGTTCCCTATTGATATCTTATTAAAAGGTCACGTTCCCTATTGAAATCTTATTAAAAGGTCACGTTCCCTATTGAAATCTTGTTAAAAGGTCACGTTCCCTATTGAGATCTTATTAAAAGGTCACGTTCCCTATTGAAATCTTAATAAAAGGTCACGTTCCCTATTGAAATTTTATTAAAAGGTCACGTTCCTTATTGAAATCGTATTAAAAGTTCACGTTCCCTATTGAAATCGTATTAAAAGGTCACGTTCCCTATTGAAATCTTATTAAAAGGTCACGTTCCCTATTGATATCTTATTAAAAGGTCACGTTCCCAATTGATATCTTATTAAAAGGTCACGTTCCCTTTTGAAATCTTATTAAAAAGGTCACGTTCCCTATTGAAATCTTATTAAAAGGTCACGTTCCCTATTGAAATCTTATTAAAAGGTCACGTTCCCTATTGATATCTTATTAAAAGGTCACGTTTCAAATTGATATCTTATTTAAAGGTCACGTTCCCTATTGAAATCTTATTAAAAAGGTCACGTTCCCTATTGAAATCTTATTAAAAGTCACTTTCCCTATTAAAATCTTATTAAAAGGTCACGTTCCCTTTTGAGATCTTATTAAAAGGTCATGTTCCTTATTGAAATCTTATTAAAAGGTCACGTTCCCTATTGAAATCTTAATAAAAGGTGGCGTCCCATATTAAAATCTTAATCAAAGGTTACGTTCCTTATTGAAAACTTATTAAAAATTAAAGTTTCTTTTTGAAATCTTGTTAAGATCTTGTAAAAAGGTCACGTTTCCTATGGAAATCTTATTAAAAGGTCACGTTCCCTATTGAAATCTTATTAAAATGTCACGTTCCCTATTAAAATATTATTAAAAGGGCACGTTTTTTATTGAAATCTTATTAAAGTTAACGTTCCTATTGAAATCTTATTAAAGTTAACGTTCCTTATTGAAATCTTATTAAAAGGTCACGTTCCCTATTGAAGTCTTATTAAAAGGTCACGTTCCCTATTGAAATCTTATTAAAAGGTCACATTCCCTATTGAAATCTTATTAAAAGGTCGCGTTCCCTATTGAAATCTTATTAAAAGATCACGTTTCCTATTGAAATCTTGTTAAAATGTCACGTATCCTATTGAAATCTTGTTAAAAGTTCACATATTCTATTGAAATCTTATTAAAAGGTCACGTTCCATATTGAAATCTTATTAAAGGGTCACGTTCCCTATTGGAATTTTATTTAAAGGTCACGTTTCCTATTGAAATCCTATTTAAAAGTCAGGTTTCCTATTGAAACCTCATTAAAAGGTCACGTTTCCTATTGAAATCTTATTAAAAGGTCCCGTTTCCTATTGGAATTATATTTAAAGGTCACGTTTCCTATTGAAATCTTATTAAAAGGTCACGTTCCCTATTGAAATCCTATTAAAAGGTAACGTTCTCTATTAAAATCTTATTAAAAGGTCACGTCCCCTCTTGAAATCTTATTAAAAGGTCACGTTTCCTATTGAAATCTTATTAAAGTTAACGTTTCTATTGAAATCTTATTAAAGTTAACGTTCCTTATCTGAAATCTTAATAAAAGGTCACGTTCCCTAATATTGAAATCTTATTAAAAGGTCACGTTTCTATTGAAATCTTATTTGAGTCGTTTCTATT
This sequence comes from Trachelipus rathkii, assembly GCA_015478945.1. Lineage (NCBI taxonomy): Eukaryota > Metazoa > Arthropoda > Malacostraca > Isopoda > Trachelipodidae > Trachelipus > Trachelipus rathkii. Next base: position 7,126 of record JABUQX010143490.1, on the reverse strand, counting down.
AAATCTTCTTAGATCACGTTCCTTATTGATATCTTATTAAAGGTCGTTCCCTATTAAAGAAATCTTATTAAAGGTCACGTTCCCTATTGAAATCTTATTAAAGGTCACGTTCTCCCTATTCAAATCTTATTAAAAGTCACGTTCCCTATTGAAATCGTATTAAAGGTCACGTTCCCTATTGATATGTTATTAAGGTCCCGTTCCCTATTGAAATCTTATTAAGGGTCACGTTCCCTATTGATATCTTATTAAGTCACGTTCCCTATTGAAATCGTATTAAAGGTCACGTTCCCTATTGAAATCTTATTAAAAGGTCGCGTTCCCTAATCTTATTAAAATGTCACGTTCCCAATTGAAATCTTAAAGTCACGTTCCTATTGAAATCTTATTAAAAAGGTCACGTTCCCTCTTAAATCTTATTAAAGGTGTTTCCCTATTGATATCTTATTAAGGTCATTCCCTAAAATCCCAAACACCAAAGGCCGTTTCCTATTGAAATCTTATTAAAGGTCACGTCACTATTGAAATCTTATTAAAAGTCACGTTCCTTTTGAAATCTTATTAAAAAGTCGTTCCCCTATTGAAATCGTATTAAAAAGGTCACGTTCCTATTGATATCTTATTAAAAGGTCAAGTTCCCTATTGAAATCGTATTAAATGGTTCCCTATTGAGATCTTATTAAAGGTCATGTTCCCTATTGAAATCTTATTAAAGGTCACGTTCCCTATTGAAATCTTATTAAAGGTCCGTTCCTATTGAAATCTTATTAAAGGTCACGTTCCCTATTGATATCTTATTAAAGGTCACGTTTCAAATTAAATATCTTCATTTAAAGGTCGTTCCTATTGAAATCTTATTAAAAGGTCACGTTCCCTGGTAAAATCTTATTAAAAGCTCGTTCCCTATGAAATCTATTAAAGGTCGCGTTCCTATTAATATCTTATTAAATGTCACGTTCCTATTGTAATCTTATTAAAAAGTCGTTCCTAAATGAAATCATGTTAAAGATGCGTTCCTATTAGTATATTGTGGGTCACGTTCCCTAATGGAAATCTTGTTAAGGTCGTTCCTATTTGATATCTTATTCAAGATCCGTTCCTATTGAAATCTTGTTAAAGTTCACGTTCCTATCGAAATCTTATTAAAAAAGTCACGTTCCCTATTGAATTATTAAAAGGTCACGTTCCTATTGATATGTTATTAAAGGTCACGTTCCCCTATTAAATCTTATTAAGGTGGAATTTCTTGAAATCTTATTAAAGTGTTCCCTATTAAATATTATTAAAAGTCACACTCCCTATTGAAATCGTATTAAAAGATCACGTTCCCTATTGAAATCTTATTAAAACACGTTCCCTATCGATATCTTATTAAAAGGTCACTTTCCCAATTGATATCTTATTAAAAGGTCACGTTCCTTAATGAAATCTTATTAAAAGGTCACGTTCCCTATTGATATCTTATTAGAAGGTCACGTTCCCTATTGATATCTTATTAAAAGGTCACGTTCGCTATTGAAATCTTATTAAAAAAGTCACGTTCCCTATTGAAATCGTATTAAAAGGTCACGTTCCCTATTGATATGTTATTAAAAGGTCATGTTCCCTATTGAAATCTTATTAAAAGGTTTCACGTTCCCTATTGATATCTTATTAAAAGGTCACGTTTATTGAAATCTTATTAAAGGTCACGTTCCCTATTGAAATCTTATTAAAAAAGTCACGGTCCCTATTGAAATCGTATTAAAAGGTCACGTTTCCTATTGAAATCTTATTAAAGGTCACGTTCCTATTTATATCTTATTAAAAGGTCACGTTCCCAATTGATATCTTATTAAAAGGTCACGTTCCCTTTTTGAAATCTTATTAAAAGGTCACGTTCCCTATTGAGATCTTATTAAGGTCACGTCCCCTATTGAAATCTTATTAAAGGTCACGTTCCTATTGAAATCTTATTAAAAGGTCACGTTCCCTATTGAAATCATATTTAAAGGTCACGTTCTCTATTGATATTTTATTAAAAGGTCACGTTCCCTATTGAAATTTAATTAAATGGTCACGTTCCCTATTGAAATCTTATTAAAAGGTCACGTTCCCTATTAATCTTATTAAAATTCGTTCCCTATTGAAATATTATTAAAAGGACGTTTCCTCTTGAAATCTTATTAAAAGGTCACGTTCCCTATTGAAATCTTATTAAAAGGTCACGTTTCCTATTGAAATCTTATTAAAAGGTCACGTTTCCTATTGAAATCTTATTAAAAGGTACAAGAGAGGGGGAGAATGAACTTAAAACTAAATATTCAAATAAGTTGGACACTTGTCCAAAAAGAAATATAATAGTGGCCTGAAAAGCACCACTAAAACAAAAGGGTACTTTTTACCCTAAATAATAATTTTTTAATAAGTTGGGAGTTCCCAAAGTCTCAGCCGGGAATATAAATTTTTGAAAGAGAAACTTACAATTAACTTAAAGCTAACTTAAACTAAGGAGGGGGTGCAGAAAATAGAGGGGGGTTGATAGAATTTGATATGTGGCTTCAAACCCTATTCCCCTTTGGTTAATCAAATTTGTATAAGGTACGTTCACTAAATTCCCGGACAAGAGTGGTTTTTTGTAAGTCAATTTTTGACTTACTTTGTGTTAAAAAGGTGTTAATAGAGGAGGAGGAATCATACACCATGGTTATAGGGTCCTCCTGTTCCTCAGAAGGACATAGCTCTTCATTCAAAGAGTTTTCGCTGGTCACTGGTCTCAGGTCGCAGATCGCTGGTCGCTGGTCGCTGGTCGCTGGTCGCTGGTCGCTGGTAGCTGGTCGCTGGTCGCTGGTCGCTGGTCGCTGGTCACTGGTCGCTGGTCGCTGGTCGCTTGTCGCTAATCGCTGGTCGCTGGTCGTTAGTCGTTGGTTACTAGTCGCTGGTTGCTGGTCGTTGGTCGCTGGTCACTGGTCACTGGTGTGGTCGCTGGTCGCTGGTCGCTGAGGTCGCTGGTCAGCTGGTCGCTGGTCACCGGTCGCAGGTCACTGGTCGCTGGTCGCTGGTCGCTGGTCGCTGGTCGCTGGCCGCTGGTCACTGGTCAATGGTCGCTCGTCGCTGGTCGCTGGTCTCAGGTCGCCAGTCACTAGTCGTTGGTCGCTGGTCACTGGTCGTGTGTTGCTGGTCGCTAGTCGCTGGTCGCTAGTCGCTGGTCGTGTGTTGCTGGTCGCTGGTCACTGGTCACTGGTCGCTGGTCTCTGGTCGCTGATCTCAGGTCGCTAGTCACTAGTCGTTGGTCGCTGGTCGCTGGTCGTCTGTTGCTGGACTGGTCGCTGGTCTCTGGTCCTCTGGTCTCTGGTCGCTGGTCGCTGGTCGCTGGTCGCTGGTCGCTGGTCGTTGGTCGCTGGTCGCTGCCACTGGTCTCTAATCACTGGTCGCTGGTCGTTTATAGCTGGTCGCTGGTCGCTGGTCGCTGGTCGTTGGTCGTTGGTCGTTGGTCGCTGGTCGCTGGTCGCTGGTCGCTGGTCGCTGGTCGCTGGTCGCTGGTCGTTGGTCGTTGGTTGCTGATTGCTGGTCGCTGGTCACTGGTCGCTGGTTGCTGGTCGCTGGTCGTTAAACGCTGGTCGTTGGTCGCTGGTCGTTGGTCGCTGGTCGCTGGTCGCTAATCGTTGGTCGCTGATCACTGGTCGCTGGTCGCTGGTCGCTGGTCGCTGGTCGCTGGTCGCTGGTCGCTGGTCGTTGGTCGCTGGTCGTTGGTCGCTGGTCGTTGGTCGCTAATCGCTGGTCGCTGGTCGTTGGTCGCTGGTCGCTTGTCGTTGGTCGTTGGTAGCTGGTCGCTGGTCGCTAGTCGTTGGTAGCTGGTCACTGGTCGCTAGTCGCTGGTCGCTGGTCACTGAACGCTGGTCGCTTGTCGTTGGTCGTTGGTCGCTGGTCGCTGGTCACTGGCCGCTGGTTGCTGGTCGCTAATCGCTGATCACTGGTCGCTGGTCACTGGTCGCTGGTCGCTGGTCGTTGGTCGTTGGTCGCTAGTCGCTGGTCGCTGGTCGTTGGTCGCTGGTCGCTGGTCGCTGGTCGCTGGTCGCTGGTCGCTGGTCGCTGGTCGCTGGTCTCTGGTCGCTGATCACTGGTCGCTGGTCGCTGGTCGCTGGTCGCTAATCGCTGGTCGCTGGTCGTTGGTCGCTGGTCGCTGGTCGTTGGTCGTTGGTCGTTGGTAGTTGGTCGCTGGTCGCTGGTCGCTGGTCGCTAGTCGTTGGTAGCTGGTCACTGGTCGCTAATCGCTGGTCGCTGGTCACTGAACGCTGGTCGCTAGTCGTTGGTCGTTGGTCGCTGGTCGCTGGTCACTGGTCGCTGGTTGCTGGTCGCTAATCGCTGATCACTGATCGCTGGTCACTGGTCGCTGGTCGCTGGTCGTTGGTCGCTGGCCGCTGGTCGTTGGTCGCTGGCCGCTGGTCACTGGGCGCAGGTCGCTGGTCGCTGGTCGCTGGTCGCTGGTCGCTGGTCGCTGGTCGCATTGATTATAAGTAATGCTCTATAAAGTATTTCCAAGTTTTTCGCTCCTTTTAAAAGTTGGCTTCTAAAAGTTGAATTCTTTGGAGTTGTCAAATTCACTGTTATTAATCTGAAGCTCCACAGTTAGTTTTTCGCTGGTCACTGGTCTCAGGTCGCAGATCGCTGGTCGCTGGTCGCTGGTCGCTGGTCGCTGGTCGCTGGTCGCTGGTCGTTGGTCGCTGGTCACTGGTCGCTGGTCGCTGGTCGCTTGTCGCTAATCGCTGGTCGCTGGTCGTTAGTCGTTGGTTGCTAGTCGCTGGTTGCTGGTCGTTGGTCGCGGGTCGCTGGTCACTGGTCGCTGGTCGCTGGTCGCTGGTCGCTGGTCGCTGGTCGCTGGTCGCTGGTCACCGGTCGCAGGTCACTGGTCGCTGGTCGCTGGTCGCTGGCCGCTAGTCACTGGTCAATGGTCGCTCGTCGCTGGTCGCTGGTCTCAGGTCGCCAGTCACTAGTCGTTGGTCGCTGGTCACTGGTCGTGTGTTGCTGGTCGCTAGTCGCTGGTCGCTAGTCGCTGGTCGTGTGTTGCTGGTCGCTGGTCACTGGTCACTTGTCGCTGGTCTCTGGTCGCTGATCTCAGGTCGCTAGTCACTAGTCGTTGGTCGCTGGTCGCTGGTCGTCTGTTGCTGGACGCTGGTCGCTGGTCTCTGGTCTCTGGTCTCTGGTCGCTGGTCACTGGTCGCTGGTCGCTGGTCGTTGGTCGCTGGTCGCTGCCACTGGTTTCTAATCACTGGTCGCTGGTCGTTTATAGCTGTTCGCTGGTCACTAGTCGCTGGTCGTTGGTCGTTGGTCGTTGGTCGCTGGTCGCTGGTCGCTGGTCGCTGGTCGCTGGTCGTTGGTCGTTGGTCGCTGGTTGCTGGTCGCTGGTCGCTGGTCGCTGGTTGCTGGTCGCTGGTCGTTAAACGCTGGTCGTTGGTCGCTGGTCGTTGGTCGCTGGTCGCTGGTCGCTAATCGTTGGTCGCTGATCACTGGTCGCTGGTCGCTGGTCGCTGGTCGTTGGTCGCTGGTCGCTGGTCGCTGGTCGCTGGTCGCTGGTCGTTGGTCGCTGGTCGTTGGTCGCTAATTGCTGGTCGCTGGTCGTTGGTCGCTGGTCGCTTGTCGTTGGTCGTTGGTCGCTGGTCGCTGGTCGCTAGTCGTTGGTAGCTGGTCACTGGTCGCTAATCGCTGGTCGCTGGTCACTGAACGCTGGTCGCTTGTCGTTGGTCGTTGGTCGCTGGTCGCTGGTCACTGGCCGCTGGTTGCTGGTCGCTAATCGCTGATCACTGGTCGCTGGTCACTGGTCGCTGGTCGTTGGTCGCTGGTCGCTGGTCGCTGGTCACTGGTCACTGGTGTCTGGTCGCAGATCGCTGGTCTCTGGTCTCTGGTCTCTGGTCGCTGGTCACTGGTCGCTGGTTGCTGGTCGCTGGTCGTTGGTCGCTGGTCGCTGCCACTGGTCTCTAATCACTGGTCGCTGGTCGTTTATAGCTGGTCGCTGGTCACTGGTCGCTGGTCGTTGGTCGTTGGTCGTTGGTCGTTGGTCGCTGGTCGCTGGTCGTTGGTCGTTGGTCGTTGGTTGCTGGTTGCTGGTCGCTGGTCGCTGGTCGCTGGTCGCTGGTCGCTGGTCGTTGGTCGCTGGTCGTGGGTCGTTGATCGCTGGTCGGTGGTCGCTGGTCGCTGGTCGCTAATCGCTGGTTGCTGATCACTGGTCGCTGGTCGCTGGTCGCTGGTCGTTGGTCGCTGGTCACTGGTCGCTAGTCGTTGGTCGCTGGTCGGTGGTCGCTGGTCGTTGGTCGCTAATTGCTGGTCGCTGGTCGTTGGTCGCTGGTCGCTTGTCGTTGGTCGTTGGTCGCTGGTCGCTGGTCGCTAGTCGTTGGTAGCTGGTCACTGGTCGCTAATCGCTGGTCGCTGGTCACTGAACGCTGGTCGCTTGTCGTTGGTCGTTGGTCGCTGGTCGCTGGTCGCTGGTCACTGGCCGCTGGTTGCTGGTCGCTAATCGCTGATCACTGGTCGCTGGTCACTGGTCGCTGGTCGCTGGTCGCTGGTCGCTGGTCGCTGGTCGCATTGATTATAAGTAATGCTCTATAAAGTATTTCCAAGTTTTTCGCTCCTTTTAAAAGTTGACTTCTAAAAGTTGATTAATTTGGAGTTGTCAAATTCACTGTTATTAATCTGAAGCTCCACAGTTAGTTTTTCACTGCACGAGTATCTTCATTGATAAGTTGATCATCAACATCGGATGCAGAACTAATTATTGCGACATTTATCTCTAGATGAACAATTTCTTCTTTTTCAGTTTCTTAACTCTTGTCGGGTTCTGAAAATATCTTATATGCTTGTTCAGCGCATACCTTTTCAAAGCTCGTTTTATAAAAAAAGATAATCTACTTTTCAACGTAGTTTTTATGTATTAATATTTTCCAACCCTTTGGCAACAAGGAAAACAATTTTTTTTAAATAGATTTATTACTTTATAGTACACTTACACAATTCAAAATTAAAAAAGTTAAATATATTCTAATTTCTATGAGTTATGGTATGAAAAATTAAAATATATATATTTTTATATGTATAAAAATATAAAAAATATAAAATAAAAAAATATTATATATATATATATATATATATATAA